>OY992876.1:317652826-317760326 GCA_963921405.1 Cepaea hortensis | reverse complement strand
AAAGCAAGGAGATGCCTCGGTGGTTGTCACAGGATTGGCGGTTTCCTTTACGTTTGTAAAGGTGTACTATTGACGCATCCTTAAAATCTTGTGGCATGGTCTCGTTCATCCATATGTTTGTGAAGACTTGGTGAAGCTGCTCTGTTAGGACCGGCCCACCTGCCTTGTATATCTCTGCTGGGATGGAGTCAGGACCAGGTGCCTTGCCGCTGGAGAGTTGCTGGATGGCTTTGTTTATTTCCACTATGGTTGGCAGGTCACCAAGTGTCTCATTGGTGGGAACTTGAGGAAGGCAGTTGATGGTTTCATCATCGAAGAAGGAAGTTGCATTTAAGATTTTGCTGAAATGCTCTGCCCAGCGTTGGAGGATTTCTTTCTTATCGGTGACCAATGTTCCCCCGTCTGCACTGAGGAGGGGAACTATGCCTGGTGATGAAGGACCATAGACCGCTTTCAGTGAGTCGTAGAAGTTTTTCATATCATGTCTGTCAGCAAAGCCCTGAATTTCATCAGCTTTGCTGCTCAGCCAGGAGTCCCGCATGTGCCGAAGTTTCTGCTGCACTACTCTCTGAATGTTCTTGAAAGCATCTTTTTTTGATGTTGACTTTGGGTCATTCAAATCTGCCTTGAGGAGAAGATGTTTCTCGGCCAGCAATTGGTTGATGTCTTCGGAATTTTCATCAAACCAGTCTTTATGCTTTCGGGGGGCTGGACCCAGGATTTCCATAGCAGTGTTGTAAATTGTGTCCTTTAGGGCTCTCCATTCTGTTTCTGTATCCTGTTTAGCTTCAGCATTGGGCTTGAGGCGGTCTTCCAGCATATTTTCAAACGACTGCTGCATTTTCTTGCTGTTTAGGCGGGTGACATTTAGCTTTGTTTGCATTTTCGCCCCTTGAGGACGCCGTGGTGGCCTGATGTGGATGTTCATTTTCGAGACAATGAGACGATGGTCTGTCCAACATTCGGCACCACACATGGATTTTGTCACTCGAACGTCTTGTCTGTCACTCCTCCTGACGATGACATAGTCAATGAGGTGCCAGTGTTTCGAGCGAGGGTGCATCCACGATGTCCTATTTCTCATGGGGAGACGGAAAATTGTGTTCGTAATCACGAGATCATGTTCGGCACATGTCTGAAGGAGGCGGAGTCCATTGCTGTTACAATTTCCGACTCCATGCTTTCCAATAATGCCACTCCAAGAGGTGGTGTCCGTGCCTACTCTGGCATTGAAATCCCCAAGGAGTATAAGTTTGTCTCCTTTGGGAACAGATGTTAATACACTGTGCAGGTCCTCATAGAACTTGTTCTTGACATCATCTTCGTTGGTCATAGTTGGTGCGTAGACACTCACAATGGTTGCGTGCTTCCTTCCATTCAGCAGAGGCAACTTCATGGTCATGAGCCTGTCGTTTATAGCCTTTGGAAATCCAGCTAATTTGCCGACCAGGGCCGACTTAATGGCAAATCCCACACCGGATTGGCGTCTTTCCACGCTTTTCCTTCCACTCCAGAAAAATGTGTAGCCGGCACCAATTTCACAGATTTGGCCTTCTTCTGCAAGTCGTGTCTCGCTCAAGGCTGCAATGTCGATGTTGTACCTGCCCAGCTCTCTCCCAATCAGTGTTGTTCGTCTCTCTGGACCCGACGCGCCGTCTCTGTCAAGTAGGGTGCGTACATTCCAAGTTCCAATTGTTAAGGGAATATGGTTTACTCTTTTAGCTTTGCTTGTTTTATCTTTCTTTGTATGTCGACCGCAGTTAAGGGTACCCACCAACCGCGGCTAGCTGGTTAGGTAGTGATGAAGCAGACAATATTTAGGGCACCTTTTCTAGCCCCTTCCTCATGCTATGGAGGTGAGCAGTGTGTTCCTATAGAGGGCTGCTCAGTCGCTCAGGGGGCTGCCGAATCCCACTGCTGCTCCGGTCAGTAGAAGACGACCATATGGCCTGAGCCGCCTGTGTGCAGGTCTGTGACTACGGCTGCCAGCGTACCCACGCCTGCCGCTTTGCCGCTCGCCCATCGCCACAGGGCTTGAAGGTGATATGTGACGTTGGATGAAGAATGACTTGCGCGATGACTTGGATTAAAGTGAGGAAGAGTTGCGCAATTCGTCGACCTCACTCTCTCGCCTGAGTCCATCTGAGTCCAGTGGCAAGACAAGTCGAGACGATTGGAGACGAATACAGGTGCAGTGGATGACCAGGGCGCTCTACGTGCCTTGCCGTGCTCATTACGTTCCACAACGCTTTGCAGGTAAACGCCGTCTTGCCCGTTGAATCAGGAATGATTTCTTCCGCGCAGTCTGCCGAATCCTGTCTTCACATGCTGGGTAGGCATACCCTAGTTTACCTCTTGGTTTGACACCAAATCGGATACCCATGCCTGGTTTAGCCAGCCTCTCACAGCTGTTGCCCGGGGGGTGGCCGCTGTCGCATGCTGACAGCTACTAGGAGCCACAGGCACGAGCTGGGTGTCAGACTTGGACCAGTGGGGGATGGGTCCTGAAAGGACATGAGAGCCATCCTTACCAAAGGTGCTACCAATGCCTGACACCCCGTACCCCCCACTACTATACTACTACTGGTACTACTATACTACTACTACTACTACTACTACTACTACTACTACTACTACTACTACTACTACTACTACTACTACTACTACTACTACTACTACTACTACTGCTGCTGCTGCTGCTACTACTACTACTACTACTATATTTCTACTACTACTGCTACTACTACTATTTTATTAGTACTACTACAATTACTATACTACTACTACTACTACTACTACTACTACTACTACTACTACTACTACTACTACTACTACTGCTGCTGCTGCTGCTGCTGCTGCTGCTGCTGCTGCTGCTGCTACTACTACTACTACTATAACTGCCTGTTGCTGATTAGGTACTACTACTATCACTTCTACTACTACTACTACCACCACAATTACTACTACTACTACTACTACTACAACTACTACTACTACTATTACTACTACTACTACTTCTACTACTACTACTACTACTACTACTACTACTACTACTACTACTACTACTACTACTACTACTACTTCGATACTACTACTACTAACACTACTACCACTGCTAATGCTAATACTACTGCTACTATTACTATTATTTTACTACTACTACTACCACTACTAATACTACCACTACTATAATTACAACAACAATAACAATAATAATAACAACAACAACAACAACAACAACTACTACTACTACTACTACTACTACTACTACTACTACTACTACTACTACTACTACTACTACTACTACTATTTCTACTACTACTAATAATAATAATAATAATAATAATAATAATACTATTACTAGATGTCTACGTTGAGTAATGGTTACACCACCTGTCTCGCGCTCTGAAGGCTGTGGGTTCGCCTCTGGCCAATGTCGTTCGATCGAGTCTTTGCGAGATAATCTGTATCACTTATGAGGTGTCGAAACGTTCAAAGAGACATGAATACATATAGCTATACATAAGAAACTTATTGGCTGAAAAATATATTCTGTGATAGGAAGATCCTCTCCATGTGCAGTATGTAATAATTATGTTTGGTAATTATCATCAAATTACAGCGAGCTGCGTAACGATATTTCTCACGCATGTTGTGTGTCTGTTTTTTTCCCCCTCTTGTTCATGTCACTTTTTGTGTACCATCAAGGTAAACAGTCAATTTAACTGCAAGCACAACGGGAAGGACGTGTGTAGGATAAAGTTAAACAATTTATTGTAAGGACAACGGGAAGGACGTCTGAAGCATAAAGTTAAACAGAAAATTTAATGTAAGGACAACGAGAAGGACGAGTGTAGCATCAAGTTAAACAATTTATTGTAAGCACAACAGGAAGGACGTGTGTAGCATCAAGTTAAACAATTTAGTATAAGGACGAGAAGGACGTCTGCTACATCGAGTTAAACAATTTAGTGTAAGGACAATGGGAAGGACGTGTGTAACATCAAGTTAAACAATTTAGTGTAAGGACGCGAAGGAAGTATGTAACATCAAGTTAACCAATTTATAGTAAGGACAACGGGCAGAAATTGTGCATAGATATCTTACAAATGTCATAGCCTGAGTCCTGCCACAGTCGTATATCAGAGTTAGATTTACGTTTCTGGCGAGTCAGATTTACATCGTCATTCGCACTGCGAGCGTTAACGAGTCAAGTCGCATTATTCTGTCAAGAAGCCTGATCAGCGGGAAAATGTCACGTGGAAAATCCAACAACAAGAAACACGCTGTAGCCAAGATGTGCAGCGTGGGAGCCGACAACAAGAAGAAGAACGTCGAGAGCCCACCTGCTAGCTGCATCAAAGAGCCTGATACTACAGCTATTACTGAAGCTACTACGAGGGAGAAGATTGACAACCCAACACAGTCAAGAACTAAGACAGCAGAGAAGGAGGAGAAAGACACCAGAGTCGGGAACACCGACTCGAAAACAGTCCGATGGGTTGTCAAGCGGATTCCTGTGGAGCTGACAGATGAAGAAATCCTGAAGCAGCTACGTGAAGAGAATCTTCACATCCGAGTCTTAAAGGCGGTGCGGCTTCTCACTTACTCCAAGATACCTACAACCCTGGCAGTGGTGACATCGGAGGGCAGCGAAATGCCGACCACAGCATCACTCAACAAGAGACTGCAGCAACCAGAGAGATTCATACCAAGAATCACGCAATGTTCAAAATGCCAGAGAGCCGGCCACAGCAGAGCAACGTGTCGCAGTAAGACGGAAATCTGTCGATACTGCGCCGATCACCACGCCTTCAAGGAGTGTCCGCTGGCCAAGCTGGACACGGACTTCCGAGCTCCTAACAACAGAAGAAAGTGCGCCAACTGTCTGGGCAAACACGGAGCAAGATACATGGGCTGTCCGTACCTGCAGAGACACAGAGACGTCTTAAAGATCGCCATCATCACAAAGACACCATTCAAGGAAGCAATGCAGAGGGGCGAGACAGCCACGGGTATAGCACAAGCTGAAAGAGATCAACTTCAAAAGCAGATAGACGAGTTGAAGAAACAAGTCAAGGCACTGCTGACGACGAGTCCGACCAGCGATAATGAGAAGCTGCTGGCCGACATGAAAGAAATCCAGCTCAACATCAAACAAGAGATTCAGCGCATGGCTGAGATAAAGAAGGAGAACGAAGAAATCCCACAAATTATCAAGACCTAAAGAGAACTGCATAGAGCTGAAATGGAACTCTTTCAAAACAAACCAACAGAAGCCACACAAGAACTCACAGAAAAACCGCAAGAAGAAACCCAAGAGACCGAGTCTGAACAGCAAGCTAAAGCCAGCAGCCCAAGCACAACGCCCAAGAGGGAACTACTATACCGTCGGATCTCTGAAGGAGGCACAGAATACCCAGTTGACAAGGAGGAACTCAAGCGCCAGGAAATCAGAAGGCGCTGGGAAGAAAAAGAAAAGAAGAAGCCTAAAAAACTCCGGGGGAAACCGAAGATATACCCATTAGTACACTACAACTGTGAGGCCGACTTCGAGTACTATATCGAGGACGGTGAAATCGTCCCATGGCTGACCACGGAGGAAGAAAACGCTAGGCAGCAGATACGCAAACGAAACAGTGAAAACTGTTTCCCCAAGGAGGAAAAAGAAAACGTCGAAAAGCTCCTTCAGAAAATGCACAAAAAAGGAGACAGAATACCAAATAAAAAGTCCTTTTAAGGACTGCAACCAGTCAAGCCTGGAGCCTGCACCAACAACGAAAACAAAAGGAAACATGCACAAAGGACAGCCGCCGACCGATCCCCAGCTGGAGTGTGATCACGAAAAGTCCTTATAAGGACTGCAGCCAGATGAGCCAGGAGCCTACACAAACAAAGAAAACCACAACAACAGAAGAGCACAAAGGATAGCCGCCGACCACTGCTGACGTCACAGACACAAACGTTACATAACCAGTCCGAGATAGGACTCACAAGACAAGAATTAGGGTGAATAAACCCACAAAAACCACGTACCTCAACAATAACCACAGCTGAGGAAGCAGGTTAGACGAGGTCAAATTTGGAATTCTTGTTTTTGAAATGGAACTGGAACAGATTTACATTTGTGGGTGCATTGTCTAGCATGTGGAGTTTTATTGTAGCAGACATTCTCACTCACTGTATATTACTCTTTCGCCCCCCCCCCCTTTCTCTCTCTCTCTCCCTCTCTCTCTCTCCATCTCTCTCTCTCTCTGTCTCTCACACTCTCTATCTCACTCAGTCTTTCTGTCTCTCACTTACTCTCTCTCTCTCTCTCTCTCTCTCTCTCTCTCTCACACTATCTCTCACTACCCTTTCTTACTCAACCACTCTCACTTATTCGCTCTCTCGCTCTCTCTCACATTCTTTCTCTCCCATAATACTCTCGCAAACTCTGTCTCTCACACACACTCTCTCTCATTCTCTTTCACTCACATTTACTCTCCCTCACTCTTTCACTCTCTCTCTAACTACTCTCTCTCTCTCTCTCTCACTTACTCTACCTCTCTCTCTCTCTCTCTCTCATTCTCTCGCATGCGCTCTCTCTCACACTACTCTCTCTCTCACACACACACACACACTCACACACACACACACACAAACACATATTCAATAAAACAAGTAATGAAACCCCAGATTCCAATAAACAATCGAACGAATGAATAAATTAAACATGAACAAATTAAACATGAACACATCGCGCCCAGACATCTCTGTCTACCAAAGCCGTCCGTTGGTATTGCTTGGCTCACAACCAGAACACAAGATCTTCAGACAGCCCGAATATATGAAACACAGAACAGAAGATCTTCACACAGACTTGAGATATTATTTCTGATTCAAACGGATCCAATAAAACACGGTTTACCTATTGTGTTTGTATGTTCCTGGTGAGATGTTATCTGCCCCAAAGTCTGGCAGTCTGTCTGGCGTAAATAGGTCTAGGGTCTGGCTACTTAAGTTGAGTAGATAGCCATCGTATTTTATGACATAATCAATTGCTGTTTATTTATGCACGCCGCTTTGGGACGACTTTCCGGAGATGTTTGATCAGTCTGACGAGTGTGTTCTCTGGAGCGCAGGTGAGGGAAACGACTGGGTGGGGATCCCGGGGCCCTGATCCCTTTCAACGTTATGGTGTAAGGAGTGCACTTCATTGGCACCTTGCCGTCTTGACAGACGATAGTTTGTGCTTTAAAAAGGCATAATAGCTTTTACCTATGGCGGTAGCGAATGTGACTGATAAGGCCAATTCGCGCTGTAAATGTCCGTTCACAGTGGGTGCATGTGAACACGCGGTCATTTCCACCATCATGCACCATCTTACGTCTCACACGCTCGGTGTGTGACTTATCTGCAATAATTTTCTCCTTTGTCTTTATTCCATTTCTGATGTTTGCCCTCCATGCAACACGTTCAGCGGCGACTTGCTCCCAATGTGCATTATGAATGCCTGTATCAATCATGTCCCGCTTACACACATCTTTGTATCGTAGTAGAGGCTGACCCTACGATCTCTTACCCATCTGTAATTCACCAAAGAGGATGTCCTTTGGTATTCTACCATCATCCATCCTCCTAAGATGTCCTATCCATCTAAGTCTACGAAGACTGAGCATGGAATAAACCGTCACACAACCTGATCTTTCCAATACTTCAGTATCTGTGATTTTGTCTTGCCACTTAATACCAATAATTCTTCGCAGACACCGCATATGAAAGCTGTTTAAACGTTTCTCTTGGTGTGAGTAAGTTGTCCAGGTTTCACTGCCATAGAGAAGAGTACTAAGGACACAGGCTTGGTAGACGAGGACTTTTGTTTTGGCAGTAAGCTTCCTGTTCTCCCAGACTCTTTTTCTTAACCTGTTCATTGTTGTTGCTGCCTTACCAATCCTGATGTTGATTTCCTGATATAGGGATAATTTGCTATTTACCACTGATCCTAGATATGTAAAATGGTCTACCATCTCTAGTTCGGCGTCGTCAATAATGATTGATGGTACTCCATGTGCACGTTGTGACATAATCTGTGTCTTCTTTTTGCTAATTGTTAAACCAAATTCAGAACAAGCATTGGAGAATGCAGATAGTAGACATTGCAATTCTTCCTCAGAGTGGGTCGTAACTGCAGCATCATCTGCAAAAAGCAATTCTCTGGTTAGTACCCTCCTAATTTTGGTCTTGGCCTTCAATCTCTGAGCATTGTAGAGGCCGCCATCTGAGCGTGAGTGAATGTATATACCACTATCCTGATCACGAAAGGCATATTTCAGTAGAAGTGAAAAGTATATTCCAAAGAGGGTGGGAGCTAGTACACAACCTTGCTTAACTCCACTCTTGATTTCAAACTCTTCAGAAGTTGCACCATCAAACCTATGTGGAACGATTCCACAATGGACAGAAGAGTTGGTGGGCAGCCAATCTTCTTTAGTGCCTTGAACAGACCCTCACGACTGACCAAATCAAATGCCTTTGTGAGGTCAATGAAGGCAGTAAACAGTGGTTGATTCTGTTCACGTCATTTTTCTTGCATTTATCGCAATGAGAATATCATATCAATGGTAGACCGTTTCTGTCAAAAGCCACACTGTGATTAGGGGTAGACTTGATCTTCTAAGACTTGAAGTCTGCGCAGAACAATTCTGGCAAATACTTTTCCAACAATACACAGAAGTGAGATACCCCTATAGTTGATGCAGTCGCTCCGATCGCCCTTTTTCTTGTACAGTGTTTGAAATCCTGTGGGACTTGTCCTTCTCGACAGCATAGCTCTGTTAGCTGGTGGATCTGTAGAGTGAGTGTGTCTTGCCCACTCCTGATAACCTCTATTGGAATCCCATCCTTATCTGGAGCCTTGCCAGATGCAAGTTTATTTATAGCACACTTAACTTCTGTTATGGTGGGAAGTGTGTCCAGGTGGTCAAGAGTTGGTAGAGCCTCTATGGCGTTGGGGGAATCATCCGCTAGTTTGGTCTCACTTGTGTAAAGCTCCAAATAGTGCTCTACCTCCTCCCTCCTCCTCCCCTCCCCCTCCTCCTCCCCTCCCCCTCCTCCTCCCTCCTCCTCCTAATCCCGCCTAATCCCTCCTCCTCCTCCCTCCTCCTCCTCCCTTCTCCTCCCTTCTCCTCCTCCTCCCTCTCCCTCCTCCTCCCTCATCATCCCTCCTCCCTCCACCTCCCTCCACCTCTCGCTTCCTCCCTCCTCCTCCTCCCTCCCCTTCCTCCTCCTCCCTCCTCCTCCCTCCTCCTCATCCTCCCTCCTCCTCCCTCTACTCCTCCCTCCTCCTCCACCTCCCTAATCCTTCTCCTCCTCCCTCCTCCTCCCTCCTCCCTCCCTCCTCTTCCTCTCTCCTCCTCCTTCCTCCTCCTCCTAATCCCTTCTCCTCCTCCCTCTTCCTCCTCCCTCCTCCACCTCCCTCTTCGTCCTCCCTCCTCATCCTCCCTCCTCCTCCCTCCTCTTCTCTCCTCCTGCTCTTCTCCTCCTCCCTCCTCCTCCCTCTACCTCCTCCTCCTCCCTCCTCCTCCATCCTCCTCCTCTCTCCTCCTCCCTCATCCTCCTCCCTCCTCCTCCTAATCCCTCCTCATTCCTCCTCCTCCCTCCTCCTCCTCTCTCCTCCTCCTCCCTCCTCCTCCTCCCTCCTCATCCCTCCTCCTCTTCCCTCCTCCTTCCTCCTCCACCTCCCTCTTTCTCCTCCATCCTCCTCCTTTTTCTTCTTCTGCTGCTGCTGTCGCCGTTCCATTTACCCAAGTTAATTGTTGGGGGAAGATGTAAAGCTCTTTTATGTGCTCTTTCTAATGCTTTTTGTAAGTTGGTCTTCGTTTATCTAAGGTTGTTCTAACTGCAACCAATAAATATGAATTAAATGAGATACTCCCCGCTTTGGGAACGGGATCGGGAGCAGGGGCCGAATATGAATTAAATGAGACGCTCCCCGCTTTGGGAATGGGAACGGGAGCAGGGGCCGAATATGAATTAAATGAGATGCTCCCAGCCAGGGGTTGGGCGAAGCCGGGCCGGGTCAGACAGACAGACAGACAGACAGACAGACAGATAGATAGATAGATAGATAGATAGATAGATAGATAGATAGATAGATAGATAGATAGATAGATAGATAGATAGGTAGGTAGGTAGGTAGGTAGATAGATAGATAGATAGATAGATAGATAGATAGATAGATAGATAGATAGATAGATAGATAGATAGATAGATAGATAGATAGATAGATAGATAGATAGATAGATAGAAAGATGGAAAGATAGATAGATAGAACGAACAAACTTTATTTTCAAAGAGTTAAGAATTGGGCACGCAGGCCCGTCTAACATTCTGCCCTTCTATCACTCTCTTTCATACATTATTTCATTCACACATCATTCAAGGCTAACAAAGAACAGTAACAATATAAAAGATATGCATTATAAAGGCATGGGCAAAATGTAAACATCAAAACTACACGACACAGTAATATTAGAAAAGGGTCTGACACTTGTTATTAGCCATGTGGAATATACTGGCCTACAAAAAGGTGATTGGCTGTTATACTAGGGTTTTGTTATTATTATTATTATCTCAATTATTAAGGGGGAAGGTAATCCGTATTGAGATAGTGTTCGAATAATTTGTGATTATATGAATAGGGATTGGTGATGTCTTTGATTTCTTGTGGAAGATTGTTCCACAGCTGAGATGCAGAGTACGTTAAGCTTGTTTTGTATAAGTCAATCCTAGGCTTCGGAATGTGTAGTATATTTAAACGTTTACTGTGTCTAGCATTATATTTAAACAAAGGCCAAAGGTAATTTGGGGCATTCCGATGCAGGATTTTGTGAATAAGTTTAGCTTTATTGAAAAGCAGGCGTTTGCGGAATGGTAGTAACTGAAGGCGTTTATACAGGCTAGGATTGTCAGATAAATGTTTGCTGTAAATTAGGCTCATCGCCCGTTAATGGAGTGAGTAAAGTCGCTTGGTGTTTGAATTAGAACAACCGTCCCGGATTGTAGAGCAGTAGTCAAAGTGTGTCTGTATATGAGAAGTATAGAATTGTTTCCTTGTGTCCTCATCAAGGAAGTTTTTAATCTTGGCGAGTTGATATACTTTTTTCGCTGTTTGTTTAATGAGCGCTTGAACATGGGAATTAAAGGTTAGGTTTCTATCAATGATTAGGCCTAATGTTTTGTGCTCAATTACACTTTCTACTGGCATGTTATCGATGTGAAGTTGAAGTGATGTGTGTGGGCTTAGAGTTTGAAGTCTTTGTCTGGTTGTTAATAACATTGCTTTTGTTTTAGTGATGTTAATTTGCATACGGTTTGAATAGCTCCACTTAACTACATTATTTAATTCTTGTTGTAAAGACGACTCCAGTAAAATACAGTTTTCAGCGTTTGTGTACACTGTACAGTCATCTGCAAATAGATCGCAGGACGACGAAAGATGCAAAGGTAGATCGTTAATATATATGGCAAATAATAGAGGGCCAAGAATAGAGCCTTGCGGTACTCCAATATCGAAGGTAGTGGTTTGAGACAGAGATTTATTGTGTGATACTACTTGCTTTCTGTTTGATAGAAAAGATGATATTAGAGTGACTACATTAAGGCCAATTTTCATTGTCTCGAGTTTTTTAATTAAAATAACATGGTCTATCATATCAAATGCTTTATTGAAATCAATAAACACAGTTCCACATAGACTGTTGTTGTTTATATTCTGGTGCCAATTTTCTATCATGTTTGTTAGGGCCGTATGGCAAGAATATTTTGGTCGAAATCCTGATTGGCTGTCAACAATAAGCTTGTTGCGAACTAGATACTGTAATGTTACTTTATGGATGTGTTTTTCTAGTGGCTTAGATAGTGATGATAGTAAGGAAATGGGTCTGTAATTTTTCGGGAGACCATTGTCCAATGAACCAGATTTAAGAAGAGGGTACACTTTAGCGATTTTGAGAGCTGATGGAAAGTGGCCTTTGGTTAGACACTGATTATATACATAGGTTAGTGATGTACAAATCACTGGCGCAGCACAACGGAGAATCCGGTTGCTGCTTCCATCTAACCCAGATGAGGTTGTGTTTTTTAGGTTACTGAGGTAAGTGAATACTTCAGTGATTGTCATTAGCGGTATGTCGGAAAGAATATCGCGGGAGCATCTATTCTCGCAAAACGATGACAATAGATAGATAGATAGATAGATAGATAGATAGATAGATAGATAGATAGATAGATAGATAGATAGATAGATAGATAGATAGATAGATAGATAGATAGATAGATAGATAGATAGATAGATAGATAGATAGATAGATAGATAGATAGATAGATAGATAGATAGATAGATAGATAGATAGATAGATATATAAGAATTCGCTACTGGGAATGATTGAAATTCCAGCAGGAGGAAATGAAAGACTATTATCCCTGCGCTTGGCAACCTCTTGTGGGTTTGCCACCATTATTACTGCATATGCACCGACACTCGATTCCTCTGATGATGTGAAGGATTTGTTCTATGAGGAGTTAGACTCTGTGATCAAGGAAGTTCCAAAATCCGACTACATTTATATGCTCGGTGATTTCAATGCTCGTGTGGGCAAGGACTCGAGATCATGGCCAGTGTGCCTTGGAAAATACAACATCGGTCGCATGAATGAAAATGGGCAAAGGCTGCTGGAGCATTGCACCAGTAATGACCTATGTATTACAAACTCTTTTTTTAAAACAAAAGAGATGCATAAGGTCACATGGAAACATCCAAGATCCGGCCATTGGCATCAGCTGGACTTCATCATCACACGGAGACAACATCTGAACCATATATCATTGACTCGTAGTTACCACAGTGCTGACTGTGATACGGATCATTCTTTGGTTGTTGCAAGGGTTAGACTGAGACCAAAGAGAATCTACACAGCTAAACACAAATCTAGCCCCAGGATTAATATTATTAACACTCATGATCCTGAAAAGTGCTTTCAGTTTCAACAGCAACTTGAAGACGCTTTCACTGATACACCAGAAAATTGTACAGTAAATGAAAAGTGGAGTCAAATTAAGGAAACTCTTTGTAAAACTGCCGTAAGGGTTTACGGCACTGTGGATCATAAGAGGCAGGACTGGTTTGCGGCCAACAGAGAGACTCTGCAGCCCTTGATTGATAAGAAGAAGAAAGCTCTCTTAAGAAACAAGGAAAGACCAACGCGTAACACTCTGAGTGAGCTAAGGCAAGCTAGGAAGGATGTGCAAAAGGCTGCCAGGCAGTGTGCAAATGTTTATTGGATCAAGTTATGTGAGTCCATTCAAATCGCAAGTGATAAGGGAGACATAAGAAGCATGTATGAAGGAATAAAGAAAGCCTGTGGTCCAGTGATCAAAAGAAGTGCACCATTGAAAACCTTGACTGGAGAAGTCATCACTGATAAGAAACAGCAGATGGACAGATGGGTAGAGCACTATTTGGAGCTTTACTCAAGTGAGACCAAACTAGCGGATAATGCCCTCAACGCCATAGAGGCTCTACCAACTCTTGACCACCTGGACACACTTCCCACCATAACAGAAGTTAAGTGTGCTATAAATGAACTTGCATCTGGCAAGGCTGCAGGAGAGGATGGGATTCCAATAGAGGTTATCAGGAGTGGGCAAGACACACTCACTATACAGATCCACCAGCTAATAGAGCTATGCTGGCGTGAAGGACAAGTCCCACAGGATTTCAAAGATTCAAGCATCATAACACTGTACAAGAAAAGGGCGATCGGAGCGACTGCAACAACTATAGGGGTATCTCACTTCTGTGTATTGTTGGAAAAGTATTTGCCAGAATTGTTCTGCGCAGACTTCAAGTCCTAGGAGATCAAGTCTACCCCGAATCACAGTATGGCTTTCGACAGAACCGGTCTACCACTGATATGATATTCTCATTGCGACAAATGCAAGAAAAATGCCGTGAACAGAATCAACCACTGTTTATTGCCTTCATCGACCTCACAAAGGCATTTGATTTGGTCAGTCGTGAGGGTCTGTTCAAGGCACTAAAGAAGATTGGCTGCCCACCAACTCTTCTGTCCATTGTGGAATCGTTCCACACAGGCATGAAGGGTATAATCAAGTTTGATGGTGCAACTTCTGAAGAATTTGAAATCAAGAGTGGAGTTAAGCAAGGTTGTGTACTAGCTCCCACCCTCTTTGGAATATACTTTTCACTTCTACTGAAATATGCATTTCATGATCAGGATGGTGGTATATACATTCACTCACGCTCAGATGGCGGCCTCTACAATGCTCAGAGATTGAAGGCTAAGACCAAAATTAGGAGGGTACTGATCAGAGAGTTGCTTTTTGCAGATGATGCTGCAGTTACGACCCACTCTGAGGAAGAATTGCAATGTCTACTATCTGCATTCTCCAATGCTTGTTCTGAATCTGGTTTAACAATTAGCAAAAAGAAGACACAGATTATGTCACAAGGTGCACATGGGGTACCATCAATCTTTATTGACGACGCCGAACTAGAGATAGTAGACCATTTTACATATCTAGGATCAGTGGTAAATAGCAAATTATCCCTAGATCAGGAAATCAACATCCGGATTGGTAAGGCAGCAACAACAATGAACAGGTTAAGAAAAAGAGTCTGGGAGAACAGGAAGCTTACTGCCAAAACAAAAGTCCTTGTCTATCAAGCCTGTGTCCTTAGTACTCTTCTCTATGGCAGTGAAACCTGGACAACTTACTCACACCAAGAGAACAATTTAAACAGCTTTCATATGCGGTGTCTGCGAAGAATTCTTGGTATTAAGTGGCAAGACAAAATCACAAATACTGAAGTATTGGAAAGATCAGGTTGTGTGACAGTTTATTCCATGCTCAGTCTTCGTAGACTTAGATGGATAGGACATCTTAGGAGGATGGATGATGGTAGAATACCAAAGGATATCTTTTTTGGTGAATTACAGATGGGTAAGAGATCTCAGGGTCGGCCTCTTCTACGATACAAAGATGTGTGTAAGCGGGACATGATTGATACAGGCATTGATAATGCACATTGGGAGCAAGTCGCCGCTGAACGTGTTGCATGGAGGGCAAATATCAGAAATGGAATAAAGTCAAAGGAGAAAATTATTGCAGAAAAGTCACACACCAAGCGTTTGAGACGTAAGATGGTGCATGATGGTGGAAATGACCACGTGTTCACATGCACCCACTGTGAACGGACATTTACAGCGCAAATTGGCCTTATCAGTCACACTCGCTACCGCCATAGTTAAAAGTTATTATGCCTTTTTAAAGCACAAACTATCGTCTGTCAAGACGGCAAGGTGCCAATGAAAGATAGATAGATAGATAGATAGATAGATAGATAGATAGATAGATAGATAGATAGATAGATAGATAGATAGATAGATAGATAGATAGATAGATAGATAGAACGAACAAACTTTATTTTCAAAGGGTTAAGAATTGGGCACGCAGGCCCGTCTAACATTCTGCCCTTCTATCACTCTCTTTCATACATTATTTCATTCACACATCATTCAAGGCTAACAAAGAACAGTAACAATATAAAAGATATGCATTATAAAGGCATGGGCAAAATGCAAACATCAAAAGTACACGACACAGTAATATTAGATAATGGTCTGACACTTGTTATTAGCCATGTGGAATATACTGGCCTACAAAAAGGTGATTGGCTGTTATACTAGGGTTTTGTTATTATTATTATTATCTCAATTATTAAGGGGGAAGGTAATCCGTATTGAGATAGTGTTCGAATAATTTGCGATTATATGAATAGGGATTGGTGATGTCTTTGATTTCTTGTGGAAGATTGTTCCACAGCTGAGATGCAGAGTACGTTAAGCTTGTTTTGTATAAGTCAATCCTAGGCTTCGGAATGTGTAGTATATTTAAACGTTTACTGTGTCTAGCATTATATTTAAACAAAGGCCAAAGGTAATTTGGGGCATTCCGATGCAGGATTTTGTGAATTAGTTTAGCTTTATTGAAAAGCAGGCGTTTGCGGAATGGTAGTAACTGAAGGCGTTTATACAGGCTAGGATTGTCAGATAAATGTTTGCTATAAATTAGACTCATGGCCCGTTTCTGGAGTGAGTAAAGTCGCTTGGTGTTTGAATTAGAACAACCGTCCCAGATTGTAGAGCAGTAGTCAAAGTGTGTCTGTATATGAGAAGTATAGAATAGTTTCCTTGTGTCCTCATCAGGAAGTTTTTAATCTTGGCGAGTTGATATACTTTTTTCGCTGTTTGTTTAATGAGCGCTTGAACATGGGAATTAAAGGTTAGGTTTCTATCAATGATTAAGCCTAATGTTTTGTGCTCAATTACACTTTCTACTGGCATGTTATCGATGTGAAGTTGAAGTGATGTGTGTGGGCTTAGAGTTTGAAGTCTTTGTCTGGTTGTTAATAACATTGCTTTTGTTTTAGTGATGTTAATTTGCATACGGTTTGAATAGCTCCACTTAACTACATTATTTAATTCTTGTTGTAAAGACGACTCCAGTAAAATACAGTTTTCAGCGTTTGTGTACACCGTACAGTCATCTGCAAATAGATCGCAGGACGACGAAAGATGCAAAGGTAGATCGTTAATATATATGGCAAATAATAGAGGGCCAAGAATAGAGCCTTGCGGTACTCCAATATTGAAGGTAGTGGTTTGAGACAGAGATTTATTGTGTGATACTACTTGCTTTCTGTTTGATAGAAAAGATGATATTAGAGTGACTACATTAAGGCCAATTTTCATTGTCTCGAGTTTTTTAATTAAAATAACATGGTCTATCATATCAAATGCTTTCTTGAAATCAATAAACACAATATAATAATAATAATAATAATAATAATAATAATAATAATATAATAATAATAAGTCTTTATTTTCAAAGGGTTAAGAATTGGGCACGCAGGCCCGTCTGACATTCTGTCCTTCTTCTCTATTTCCTCTCATACATTCTTTCATTCAACATCACTTATGAAGCAACTTTTGACAACAAAAGAACATTAAAACGCATGAAAAATAATCAATAACAAATGACTCACTGAAGCAGTGTTTAACATGGGCATTATAAATACCTAAGGAGGGTGTAACGTGCCATACATAAGGGAATGTTTTTTGGCTAGTTGTCGTTTGAGATAAATTACCATTATTGTCTTTTTTGTGTTGTTTGTTATGGGGGCATGTAGACTGTACTAAGGTAGTGTTCAAACAGGTTGCGAATGTATGTATCATGATTGGTGGTGTCTTTGATTTCTTGTGGAAGATTGTTCCACAACTGAGCGGCAGAGTATGCTAAGCTTGTTTTATATAAGTCTATCCTAGGTTTAGGGACATGAAGTATATTTAGTCGTTCGCTATGTCTAGCGTTATATTTAAACAATGGCCAAAGGTAGCTTGGAGCATTTTGAAATAGGATTTTGTGAATTAGTTTGGTTTTATTAAAAAGCAGGCGCTTGTGGAGTGGCAGTAACCGGAGACGTTTATATAGGTTAGAATTGTCGGTAAGCTTTTCACCATTAATTAAACGCACTGCCCTTTTCTGGAGTGAATATAGGCGTTTTGTTATTGATTTGGAGCATCCATCCCAGACTGTGGAGCAGTAATCAATATGTGTTTGTATATGAGAAGTATAGAATATCTTTCTTGTGTTTTCGTCAAGGAAATTTTTAATTTTGGCAAGTTGGTATACTTTTTTGGCTATTTGCTTAACTAGAGCATGAACATGTGAATTAAAAGTTAGATTTTGATCTATGATAACACCCAGTGTCTTGTGCTCGGTGACACTTTCTACAGGCGTTCTGCCAATGTGCAGCTGAAGAGTTCTCTGCGAGTTTAGAGTGTGAAGTCTTTGCCTGGTTCCTATTAACATAGACTTTGTTTTAGTAATGTTAATTTGCATGCGGTTTGCATGACTCCAGTTAACTACACTATTTATTTCCTGTTGCAAGGATAATTCTAGCACATTACGATCAACAGCGTTTGTATATACTGTGCAGTCATCAGCAAATAGATCGCAGGACGACGACAGATTTAATGGCAGATCATTTATATAAATGGCAAATAATAGAGGGCCAAGAATAGACCCCTGAGGTACTCCAATATTAATGGTAATGGCTTGAGATAAAACTTTATTGTGTGATACTACTTGCTTTCTGTCTAATAAGAATGATTTTATTAATGTCACTATATTAAAACTTACTTTCATTGTTTCTAGTTTTTTAATTAGAATAGTATGATCTATCATATCGAATGCTTTCCTAAAGTCTATAAACACCGCTCCACATAGAGTATTGTTGTTAATATTTTGATGCCAGTTTTCTATCATGTTTGTTAGTGCCGTATGGCAAGAATATTTTGGCCGAAATCCTGACTGACTGTCAACTATCAGTTTATGGCGAACTAAGTGATCTAGTGTTGTTTTGTGGATGTGCTTTTCTAGCGGTTTGGATAATGAGGATAATATGGAAATTGGTCTATAATTACTCATGAGACGATCGTCTAGAGGACCAGCTTTTAAATGAGGATACACTTTAGCGATTTTAAAGGCTGATGGGAAGTGACCTCTGGTTAGACATTGATTATATATAAAAGTTAGTGACTCGCAGATCGCCGGTGCAGCATGGCGAAGGATCCGACTACTAATTCCATCTAGTCCTGATGAGTTATTGTTTTTTAGATTACGGAGATGAGTAAATACTTCAGTTGTCGTCATTAGCGGTATGTTGGAGGAAATGTGTCCATAGCATTTGTTCTCACAGAATGATGATAATAAAGATATGTCATGAGGCGCATCTGGTATTGCAGCCTTCAGTTGGTTTATGTCGGATTGAAAGTATCTACTGAATTGATCACATGTAACCTGATTTGATGGTAATGATTGTGATGATTTGTGTTTGTTTGTCAAGGTATTAATTGCTTTCCATATATCTTTAGTGTTGGTTTTATCTATTACTATGTTCTTAAAATAGTTTTTCTTTTCCTTCCGAATAACATATTGAACTTTGTTTCTCAGACTACGGTACATAGTTAGATCTCTATTTTTGTGAGCCCTGTCGCGATCTCTCATAAGTTCAACTACCTCCTGTGTGATCCACGGGGGCTTTGTGTGATGTTTAACACGAACTTCCTTAAATGGAACATGTTTATCAAATATACTTAGAAAGGTCTTTAGCCAGTGGTCCAGAGCATCGTCTGGGTCAGGAAGCTGGTAAACATAATCTAGAGATGAGTTGACCAAATCTTGTAAGAAGACGTCTCGATTGAAATTTTTGTAATTTCTATATTGTATGCTTATATGTTTGTGTTTGGGAGTTTTGGTGCCCCTTTTCGACCACGTGCAACATACTGGATAGTGATCGCTCATTGCATTGATAGGTACACTACATTCTGTGATGTTATCAGCACACGTAGTATAAATATGATCTATAAGTGTTGCAGATGATTTAGTGATTCTAGTGGCTTGTTTGACTAACTGTTGGAAATTATATGACTCTATTATGTTTTCCCATGTTTTGTTTGATTTGTTAGCGTCTATGTTGAAGTCACCTAGCAATATTATTTCCCTAGCATTACTAAAGACTACATCCATCATAGTGGTGAATTTTTCATACCAGATATTTCCTGCACTGGGGTTTCGATAAAGATAGCCAACTACTAGCGGTATGCAATTTTGAAGTTTAACCTCTATCCATACACACTCAATCTCACAGGTTTCAAAGTCTAGCCTGCGGTGGGCGTTAAGCGAGTTGGAAATATAAACTGCAATACCCGTCTCTTGTTTCTGATAGGGATCTCTTCTAATGGTTTTAAAACCTCTGATAGCGATGTCATCATCTGAGATGTTGCCATTTAATCGACTTTCGCTAACGCCAAACATGTGAAAATTTTGATTAAGTATAAGTGATAGTTCGGGCAGCTTCCCTAATAGATGGCATATGTTTACATGCCCGATTCTGAGCCCATTATTCCTGAGCCAGTGTTCGTACTTATTAGACATTTCAACAATGCGTAATCACAAGTTTAAAAGCAAAACACACACACACAAAGTGAATACAACTTACGTCCCTTATTACAAAAACACACTCTAAAGTACAGAGAAACAGTAATATCTCTGTAAATATATAAAAATACGTACACAGATCCGTAAGGAAGAGCAGTGAAGACCCCCTCACTCACCGTGAAAACACAATTAGAATTATTATAAAAGCTATACAGCTAAGTACTATCAATTAATATAAAGTCAAAACCAGTCAATGTTTGTAATAACTTATAACCTAATACGTTACTAGATCAAGTTATAACCAAATATGCAGATAAACGTTTAAGGAGAGGCTCTTTCTTGTACCGAGATCCGGTGTAGCTTTGTCCTAAGTTGCTAGTAAATACCAGGTTGTGTTGGTTGTTGGTATAGCGACATTATAAGTGCTTGACGAAGTGTAGCTGGGCTATACCGTGTGAGGTGCAACCATTCTGGATTACAATTAAATGGGTACTGATGATGTCTCATGGGTATGTAATGACTACCAACTAGAGCCTCTGGTTGGTGGCTAACAGGAGGTTGTGCTGGCACGTCGTTGTTGCTGAGAGTCGGATCCTTTCTGGGGAGAATAGGAATCATATCTTCGTAATTATTACCCTCCTGTGTGAAAGACGACGTATTTAACGGACTTGGTGTTGTGGTAGTGTCCCGTCTGGCTTGGATTTCAGGTGCAGTGGTTATGAGTGTACACAGTTCCACATAGACTGTTGTTGTTTATATTCTGGTGCCAATTTTCTATCATGTTTGTTAGGGCCGTATGGCAAGAATATTTTGGTCGAAATCCTGATTGGCTGTCAACAATAAGCTTGTTGCGAACTAGATACTGTAATGTTACTTTATGGATGTGTTTTTCTAGTGGCTTAGATAGTGATGATAGTAAGGAAATGGGTCTGTAATTTTTCGGGAGACCATTGTCCAATGAACCAGATTTAAGAAGAGGGTACACTTTAGCGATTTTGAGAGCTGATGGAAAGTGGCCTTTGGTTAGACACTGATTATATACATAGGTTAGTGATGTACAAATCACTGGCGCAGCACAACGGAGAATCCGGTTGCTGCTTCCATCTAACCCAGATGAGGTTGTGTTTTTTAGGTTACTGAGGTAAGTGAATACTTCAGTGATTGTCATTAGATTAGCGGTATGTCGGAAAGAATATCGCGGGAGCATCTATTCTCGCAAAACGATGACAATAAAGATAAGTTGCAAGGAGAATTAGGTATTGAAGCCTTCAACTGGTCTATGTCAGTTTGAAAAAATTTACTGAATTGGTCGCATGTAATATGATTTGATGGTAAAGAATTTCGGAAGTTATACTTGTTTGTCAAGGTGTTAATTGCCTTCCATATATCCTTACTATTTGTTTTATCCATTACTAAGTTCTTAAAGTAATTTTTCTTTTCCCGTCGTATGCTATATTGAACTTTGTTTCTAAGAGTACGGTATGCACTGAGCTGCCGCTTTTTATGTGCTTTATCTCTGTCTCTCATAATTTCAAGTATTTCCTGGGTGATCCAAGGTGGCTTGACGTTGTATTTTACTCGAACTTCCTTGACTGGCACATGTCTATCAAAAACATCAATAAAGGTTTTCATCCAGAATTCCAGAGCATCATCCGGGTCAGGAAGCTGATAAACATTGTCTAGAGGTGAACTGAGCAAGTCCTGTAAAAATGCGTTTTGGTTGAAATTTTTGTAACTTCTATATTTTACACTTGTGTGTTTATGTTTAGGAGTTTTAATTCCTTTTTTTAGACCACGTGCAGCATATTGGGTAGTGATCGCTCATTGCACAATTTGGTACGGTGCATTCTATGATGTTGTCTGAGCAAGTTACATAAATGTGATCTATGACTGTTGAAGATGACTTTGTTACTCTAGTAGCTTGTTGTACTATTTGTTAGAAATTGTATGATGCAATTATATTTCCCCATATTATGTTAGATTTGTTGGTGTCAATGTTAAAGTCTCCGAGTAGTATAATTTCCTTCCCAGAAGCGAAAACCACATCCATCATGGTAGTGAAGTTTTCGTACCAGACGTGTCCAGCACTGGGATTTCTATAAAGGTAGCCAATTATCAGGGGTGTGCGGTTTTGAAGTTTTAGCTCTAGCCAGATACATTCTATTTCGCAAGTTTCAAAGTTTAGCCTACGGTGAGCATTTAGTAAATTAGAAACATAGGTTATTATGCCTGTCTCTTGTTTCCTACAGGTATCCCTTCTTCTTCTTTCGTTCGCTTGAAATATGTCTATATCTGCAATGTCGTCTCTTGCATGAATTGAACTGTTTTTTTCAGTTCACACAGTGGTCCATAGAGTTTATCTTCCACTGTCGTCTCTCTAGGCCAGAAGGTTTGCCTAGATATGTTATATTTTGGGCAGTCTTGGAGTATGTGCTCTGCTGTCTGCGACGCCAATCCACATGTGCACATGGCTGTTTCACCAATCTTGAATTTTGTATACATGTGGTTGCGTAATCTATTGTGTCCTGTTCTGAGGCGCAGAATAATGACTTGTTCTGGTCTGTCCATAATGTGGTAGTCATCTTGAGCAGGTTTTGGTGGCTTTCTGACTGATTTGATCATTCTTTTCTTTTGGTGGTATGTAACGGGCACATCAGGCTGTTCCTCTTTGGCTCCTTCCTTAGCCAATTGATCAGCTCTGTCGTTTCCGGGTACTCCACAGTGGGATGGTATCCACTGTGTGGTGACTTTATGCTGACTGCTAAGTTCAGAAAGTAGTGTCCTTAGTACTGGCAATTTCCCAGAGAGGAGCGCCTCGAGTACTGATTTTGCATCTGTTAGTAGCACCACAGGTTGTGTACCATTGCTGTTATTTAGTAATTTCTCTGTTGCTATCTTTATTGCCTCAATTTCGGCATCATAGTTATGGCAGTACTTTCCTGTCGGTACTCTGGCTGTGTCCCTAGTATTATTTGGGTATTCTATGTACACTCCCGCTCCTCCATTTCGAACAGCATTTTGTGCTGACCCATCTGTGTAGACTCGGATCCAGAGGTCCTGTGGGTATTCTTCATCAAGGAAGCTGAGGGTGGCTGTTCTGCGCTGCACACTGTTCTGTTCTTCCTTGTCAAATATTCCTCTCACTTTTGTCTGGATTTGTAACGATAGTCTATGCTCATCTTTCCATGGAGTTCGCTCTGGAATAGTTGTTAGGGGGATACCAACTGTGGGCAGATCAGTGGTTTCTCTGCAGAGTCGTTTGGCCTGGTGGATAAAACTACTTCTTTTCAACCGCCCCATAGCTAGGTTTTCAAATCTGTTCTTCATAGGGTGGCCTGGCAAGCTGAGGAACTTTTCTGCTTGTATTAGCGTTTTCGTATCTCTGCGCTCACTCAGTGCCTGTGTCCTCCCCATCTTCTCCATTTCCACTATAGGGGTTGATCTCATCCCTCCTGTGGTGACTCTAAGTGCTTGATTTTGCACCTTGTCCAGCTCTTGTAGTGTGGTATTTGATGCTGAACACCACGCAGTTGACCCATATTCCAGGTGTGGTCGTATGCTCTGTTGGTAAACTTTGCTAAGTATTTTCGTACTGGCTCCCCATGTGGTTCCACTTAGCTTTCTCAGGATGGCTATTTTCCTTCTGGCTTTTGCTACTGCTTTGTTGATGTGCTTTCTCCATGTCAGCTTGCCATCAAATGTTACTCCAAGGTATGTTGGTTCTTTATCTTCTCTTAGGGGTGTTCCATTTATCTGGATGATCCCTGCCTTTTGTTTTGGAGAGAGGGTAAATAGGGTGGTGCTGCACTTGTCAGTGTTTATGCTGACACACCATCTATTTGCCCATGTAGCAAATGTATCTACAGCTCTTTGTAGCAATCTGGTGGCCACTGATGCATATTCATTTGTGCTCCATAGAACCAGGTCATCGGCGTACATTGCCGCTTTAATTCCATGCGGTAGGTGAGCAACAAGATCATTGATGAAGATTAGAAAAAGTGTGGGGGACAAGACTCCGCCCTGGGGGACACCGTGACGCAGTAGTACTTTCTTGCTCTTGAGTCCGTCTATCTGTACTCGGGCTCTTCTGTTGTGCAAGTATGCTTTCACCCATTTGTACATTCTTCCATTGACTTTGCAGTTTCTCAGTTTCTTCATCAGACCTTCTTTCCAGACTTTGTCAAAGGCTTTCTTCAGATCTATCCATGCCGCAAGCACCAGCTTCTTCTCTTGGAATGCATCCTCAATTTCTTGAGAGAGGTAGGTTGTCTGATCTTCCGTAGAGTAGCACTGCCTAAAGCCAGACTGCTGTGGCACAAGGATGTTTTTACTTTCAATGTACCACTGCAGTCTGTGATTGATGATGCGCTCCAGTGTTTTGCAGAGACAGCTGGTGAGGCTAATTGGTCTGTAGCTAGAGGCAATGGAACCATCTTTCCCTGATTTTAGGAGGGGTATCATGATTGCTTCTCTCCAGGCTTGTGGAACACTGCCTAAGGTCCAGCTGTTATTGAAGATCTGCAACAGCTTTGTTTTGGCCTCTGTTCCTAGGTTCCTGATCATTTCATTGGAGATACCATCAGCTCCTGGTGACTTTCTCATTTTCAGTTTTGATATGGCTAGCTCCAGTTCGCTGATTGTGATGGGTGCCTCCAGAACCTCATGTACTATTTCCTTCTGTCCTGTATGTTGTCGTTTCTCTCGAATCTCGTGTTGTTTCTCTGGACTAATTTTGATATTGCTATCTTGTGCGAACGAGTCCGCAAAATGGTCAGCTGCTTGCTTTCTTGTTAAGATTTTTCCATCTTTATGTAGTGCAATTTTTGAGTTTCTCCCTGTGCCCTCGTCATTAAGCTGTTTTATTAGCTTCCACAATTTCCTTGTGTCTCTTTCAAAGTTCAGAGACTCCGTTTTCTCCTGCCAGCTTTTCCGTCTAGCCTGCAGCTTGGCCCTTTGAAATTTGGCTTTTGCATGCTGGAATTTATTGTGGTGCTCTTGGCTGGGTGTGGCCTCTGCTTGCTTTCTACACACTTCAACATCATCATGCAACTGTTCCAGTTCACTACTCCAGTAGAGTTTATATTGTTTACGGGCTCCTCTTGGTACTGTTTCTCGCGCTGCCTGTAGTATGCATTTCCCAAACTCTTCAACTGCTTTATTTATGTCTTTCTCAGTGTTCAGGTTTCTAACCAGTATGCTGGTGCGATGCTTGTACATTGCCCAGTCTGCTTTCTTGTAGTTCCACCTCGAGAGGGTGCTGCTTTCACTTACAAGCTCATTTTCTACGGTTAGAAAGACTGGCCGATGGTCACTGCCACCAAGTTGTTTCCCAACAGTTCGTGTAATGTTCCACTCCAGGTCTGGTGAATGAAAAGCCAGGTCAGGTGTAGTTGTAGAGTGCCATGATCTCGAGTAGAAAGTATGTGGGTCGGACGGCTTGTTAATCAACATGAATCTATTCTCATCCTGCCAGTCTTCCAGTCTCTCTCCTCTCTGGTCCATGTGATCATAGCCCCAGCTCTGCGAGTGGCTGTTGAAATCGCCACACACAATCATTTTTTCTTTTAGTGGTAGAGTGTCCAGTGCCTGTGGGCGGTCACTTGGACAGTAGTAATTGATCAGATGTAGATCTGTATTACCTGTCTTAAGTTTAAGTGTCTGATACTCAGCCCCTTCCATGTAGACTTTGATTTGGGAAGCCATGATGTTATTTCTTACAAGGGTCAGTATCCCACCTTTTCGCCTGTTCTTTCGGTCAGATCGGTAACACTGGTAGCCTCTGATTTTGAAGGCTATATTTTCATTGAGGTGAGTTTCTTGCAAGCAACATATGCTTACTTTTTCTTGGTCCAAGATTTTTTCTAATTCTATTTTTTTTTTGCAGACTCCCTCCGCATTCCAGTGCATTATTTTAAGTCTTCGTTTAGTATGGCCAGTCGTCCTATTCTCATGTCCCTTGGCTCCACAGGACATCTGAGAAGGACCTCCAGTAGTTGGGGTTGGACCCTTTCGAGACATAGGGCCCGGCACTGCACCTGCCTGGGGGTCCAAAGCAGGGCGAGCACCATAACGATTAGCAGTAGTCGACATATTCCATTTTGCGTGATTGCGTGGCATCCTGATTTCTGTGGTGCGCCTCTTGGCTGGTTGCCTCCGTCTTCAGCACCTTTCTTTGCTAGAGCAGACTGTGGTCTCACTCGAGTGTAGATGTGTACGCGCGCACACACCTGTCTGCGCATGCATGTACGTGCATACACATCTAGAGCATACTGGTTATTTTCCGGCGCCAGAGACTCGCCGTCGCCCCTTCTCCTGTTAGTTTAAACAGGTCCGCCACGTGAAGGCCAGGAGTTGGACTTTTGCTGCATAGGTTATGTATTCACGAGCCATTGAGGTATTTGAGCAATGTTGGGCGCTCACCCCAACACCGCGCCTCGGCTACATACAGCAACATTTGGAACCCGGATCCCTTCTAAAAACTTTGTACCCTTTAATAGAGATGTCCTCATCTGAAATTGTATCATTAAGCCTACTTTCACTAAGGCCGAATAAATGAAAATTTTGATTAAGAATAGAAGATAACTCTGGTAGCTTGTTAAATAAGCTGCAAATGTTTAAGTGTCCAAGGCGTATTCCTGACTTATTGAGCCAGTGTTGCCACTTCTCAGACATTTCATCCATGAAGAAAGTGTAAATTCGTCAAAGTTAAGCTAAAATACAAGATCATTAAAAAATCACAATTACATTAACTTACAAAATATAAGTAATACAAATCAATAAGTAAATGACAATATTATAACGATATAACTAATTAGACCAACGAATATAATGCAAACAAGGAACAAAACGAATTAAAGAACATGCAACAAATAATTAACTTGAAAAAAACTACTTCACAAGCTAAGTACCAACTGTTATCCAAAAGAATCAATAAATGACTATACAAGTCAATGTCTCTGTTTAAAGCGGGGAGTGAAGACCCCCTCACTCAGGGTATTAAGGCGATAAAAAGTATTATAAAAGATATCTAAGTGTCAATCTCTGTGACTTCAATACGAGTCAATGTTTACAGCCGCGTACAATCTAATACGTTGCTATATAAATCAATAACCAAGTATGCGCATAAACTTTATAGGAGAGGCCCTTTCTTGTACCGAGATCCGGTGTTGCTTTGTGCTGAATTGCTAGTAAATACCAGGCTGTGTTGGTCCTTGGTACAGCGACATCATAAATGCCTGCCGAAGTGAAGTTGGGCTAAACCGTGTGAGGTATAACAACTCTGGGTTACAATGGAGTGGATACTGTTGATTAGATAGATAGATAGATAGATAGATAGATAGATAGATAGATAGATAGATAGATAGATAGATAGATAGATAGATAGATAGATTTGATAGATAGATAGATAGATAGATAGATAGATAGATAGATAGATAGATAGATAGATAGATAGATAGATAGATAGATAGATAGATAGATAGATAGATAGATAGATAGATAGATCCCCGCAAGGGACTGGGCGAAGCCGGGCCGGGTCAGCTAGTTACTATATAAATTCGCACACCAAGTTTTTATCCACGATGGACACGTCTTGGTGAGCCAGTTTGCAGTAACAAATGTTTATGCAAGAGGATTATCTTGATCCTCGTTCTTGCCACTTGATTTAGTGATTACGAAGAGAATGTCTGGTATTCTATATGTGTCTTCTTCTTCTTGTACTTGTTCTTGTTCATTTTCCTTTGTCTTGTCTTTAATGTCTTTGGTTCTTTCTTTCTTTTCTGGTATGAATCTAGTTGGTGAAAAATCGTCTGGGACATTGTTTAAACTGTCTAGTGACTGCATTAATCTTCTCTCTGTCCTTTTCTCTTTTATGGATTTTTGACAGTTTGAAGACCTCCTGAGTCTTCATTTTGTGGATTGTTTTCTTGTGTGTTGTTTTCTTGTGTGTTCCTGTCTTCTTGTGCGTTAAATTGATTAGTGATAGTTTGTGTCAGTTCAGCTCTTTTCTGTACAGGAGTTTCTCGCACGAGAGGCGGGACATCTTCTTGAGTTTGCTTACCAATTGCTGCCGTGGTTGGTGTTATCGGTGGTCGAATAATAGGAAATTTATACACGTAGGGCAACTGGTCTTTCTCCCCGGCATCGTAATCAACACTCTGTGATTATTATTAGTAATCCCAGGACTGTAGATCCGTATGTAATGGGGCACTTCCTTTTTGGGGTTGCAGAGTGCACCCCACTGTCTTGTCATCCCCTATAACACTGTTTGTTAACTCATTCGGGAATGATCGTGACAGGCGACCTGTCAACATTACTAGGGGTTACAAAGTGGGTTTAGACAGGCAGATGGTGCGAGTACAGATGAGGCATGAAAACATGAAGGTGATATGCATGTTTTAATGATAATGCATCATAATATCAATATCATAAATATTACAGAATATATCTATATCACTCCAAACACGCTCTCGCACCGGCTTTCACAATACTCTTGCGCAGATCAAGACAATGCGCACTAGTGTCTAGCCACGCACACCAACACACGTTAAGTGAAGTCTAAGTATAAGTCTATCCTGTCTCTCCACTCAGTCACACATCCTCTCTCATCCGTGTCCGAGTCTCGTTTGCCTTTTCCTACTCCGTCCGGTGGGCCGTCCGGTGGGCAGTCCGGTGGTCACGATATACTTGACCCTCGCGCAGTCCGTGGGAGGTCGTGCTGTCACGTCTGTCCCGCACTCGCCTGTTGAGGCCAGGCGTATTGCGTCATTCCGTCCAAGGTAAACCTGTGCCGTCACTCAAGGGCACAATCCTGTCTCTAACTTACTGTCTTAGGCGTCTGGACTGTTCTACCATCCCCGTACTCTCCCCATGTCCTTATGTTTGTCCTCTGTCCTATGTTATGTCGTAACCAGGACCTTGACATGCTTCCTTTCCTCCCTCCTTGTGGCACTTATGGGTGTTGTATTCATTTAATTAGTTTGGACTAATTGTGTCAAGGGCCTAAAGGGAACTAATAGTTATGTCATGATATCTATGGGTAAAGGGTGGTAACCGTAGGTAGTAACTGTCTGGTATACTTTGAGGCCACAAGCCATCCAATGCTATTTTTGTGGTACCTTCTTGGTTAGTTGTTAAAGATTCTCAAACTCTCGCCAATCTTAATGTATCGGGACTATCCAGACCGAAGTAACACATGACTCACATTGAGGGAAATACCCTGCAATTGCATTCTTCTCAGACATCCAAAATGATGCCATTGACAATGGGCTCTTATTACAGAAGCTCATCAAGGGAAATTCCCCTGGTCCCATTAAGATTGCATTCAACCCATTGCCCGAGATGTGTACATTTAACAGTATAACATTTTTTTTTACTCTCGTACGTTGACAGTGTATCTAAGAAATATCCCTTGCCTCTATCAATGAGTTACTTATGTCCCTTGTTGTCCTGTTCGTGTTGACTAATCTCCCGTTGCTCTGCTATCAAAGTGTTTGTACTTTATTTGTTTTTGTGGAGTATTTTAGTAATCTATTTACAATGGTGTGTGTGTATTAATATGTACTATCTGTTATAGTGTGTGCTGTCTTATTTCTCTAAGCGTCATAAGCTGGATATTCACACGTCACGAATCATAGTATGTGTAGAATTCATGAGATGGATCTTCGAGCCTTGATTCTTAGATCCACACGCTAATGGTGTAATGTAATGTAATAGTTATAAACATTCAAAACTGGCACAAATTACATGTGTTGCAATATACAACAATAAAGCTTTGCGCATACACTTTGCAAGCTATCTGACATTCCGTTATTTTAATACATGTACGCTGTCTTTCATGCACCTATCGTTCACTGATTCCTTCTTTATTACCTCGTTAAAATATAAGTGAAGTTGAGTATTAAGTTTTTACAATTTAGAAAATGCAAAGAGAAAAAAGTTGGAATTAATGATTTATCAAAAAGAAATTTACGAACGCGTTTAACACATACACAAAATTATTTTAGGCTTGCAATTTAGCTATAGCCATACTTTGGGTTTTTATCTAACGAAAAACGGGCGAACCATATATATATACATATAAATTACTCTCTACATGACATATTTCAAAAATTTACAATCTTAATAAAGTAAATATGTAATTCCGTCGTCGAACGATGATGAGTAATATAGAATGTTCGTCGCGTTTTCTCTGTAGTGGAAATTGTATGTCGTAAATCCATGCTGATCTTGGAGACAATTCCTAACACTGTTCTGATGACTTAGAAATGTTACTGTAGATCTTAGAGCATACAGATAAAATTTATCACAGTTTCTAAAATAAGGCAGAGAGGTTGCTTGCTCAATCAACTGGTGTTTCCGGCATCCTCTTCAAGAGATCAGGTAAAATTTTCTTGGCTCCTTTAATATGTTGAATGTCATAGGAGTAATCTTACAGCAATAGGGCCCACAGGGCGATTCTATTAGTTTTGGGTGTCCGTTGCTGAATCACCAGTAGAGGTGAGTTGTCGGTTTGAAAAAACGAAGTGGGTGCCTCTGAGATACTTAGATAGCTTCAGGACACAATAGACCACACTTAGACCCTCCAGTTCCGCACTACTGTAACGTTGTTCGGCTTGTTTTAGCTTTCTACTGACATAGACAACTGGATGTTCTATCCCATCATGTTTTTGCATGAGTACCTCCGCGATCGTCTTTGTGCAGGCATCTGTTTTCAAAATAAATGGAGCATATGTATCTGGCAGGCGAAGAATGGGTGAATTTGAAAAAAAGTAATTTCAGTCTTTTGACTGCATTAACTAAATAGACACTCTTACAAATCAAATTTGTTCGAGATTCCATGATTACATATAGAAAAGCATTAATGGAAGATAAAAGAGTGGATATAAATTTAAAATAGAAATACATTAAGTTGAAAATACATCTATTTCTACGATAAAGTGTGTAGCTTAGAGATTTGACCAAGCCGACAGCTGCGTCTTTGAATAGCTCACAGGCTGGTTTTGTTTGTTTAACCTCTTTGCTAGAGTGGTTCAGGGTGTCAGGTCTTAGTCAGATATGACTAAGCTAACCTATAACAGTAGACGGTACTACCTGCTTTCTATTAGCGCCGAACGTTGGGCGGCGCTTATCAAACCCGACACCCCACATTGTGCCAACGGCTTCGGGCGGAAGAGCGCAATTGTGAGGGTACAAGCCTTACCCTGGTGCGACAAAATGTAACCTAAAGACAAAATGTCATGGCAGGGCAGACCAGGCCCTAAGCCTTGGTTGGCGGCTGGTCTAGGATCGAATCTCCGACAGGCGGACAGCTAGAGCATTGCTTTGCTGATCCGGCAGCTTCTGCAGCTTGTCTTGTTCCAGATGTAGGGGTGTTACCTTTCCTCTGGAGAGAACTAGGCAGGCCGAGAGAAGGATCATGCTGCATGGGCAACACATGATCTCTATATTTTAGCCCAGGCTTTGTGCTATGGAGTGAGCTAAGGCAAGCTAGAAAGGATGTGCAAAAGGCTGCCAGGCAGTGTGCAAATGATTATTGGATCACGTTATGTGAGTCCATTCAAATCGCAAGTGATAAGGGAAGCATAAGAAGCATGTATGAAGGAATAAAGATAGCCTGTGGTCCAGTCATCAAAAGAAGTGCACCATTGAAAACCTTGACAGGAGAAATCATAACTGATAAGAAACAGCAGATGGACAGATGGGTAGAGCACTATTTAGAGCTTTACTGAAGTGAGACCAAACTAGCGGATGATGCCCTCAACGCCATGCATGCGAGGCTCTACCAACTCTTGACCACCTGGACACACTTCCCACCATAACAGAAGTTAAGTGTGCTATAAATGAACTTGCATCGGGCAAGGCTCTAGGTAAGGATAGGATTCCAATAGAGGTTATCAGGAGTGGGCAAGACTCACTCACTCTACAGATCCACCATCTAATAGAGCTATGCTGGCGAGAAGGACAAGTCCCACGGGATTTCAAACACTGTACAAGAAAAAGGGCGATCGGAGCGACTGCAACAACTATAGGGGTATCTCACTTCTGTGTATTGTTGGAAAAGTATTTGCCAGAATTGTTCTGCGCAGACTTCAAGTCTTAGAAGATCAAGTCTACCCCTAATCACAGTGTGGCTTTTGACAGAAACGGTCTACCATTGATATGATATTCTCATTGCGATAAATGCAAGAAAAATGACGTGAACAGAATCAACCACTGTTTACTGCCTTCATTGACCTCACAAAGGCATTTGATTTGGTCAGTCGTGGGGGTCTGTTCAAGGCACTAAAGAAGATTGGCTGCCCACCAACTCTTCTGTCCATTGTGGAATCGTTCCACACAGGCATGAAGGGTATAATCAAGTTTGATAGTGCAACTTCTGAAGAGTTTGAAATCAAGAGTGGAGTTAAGCAAGGTTGTGTACTTGCTCCCACCCTCTTTGGATTATACGTTTCACTTCTACTGAAATATGACTTTCGTGATCAGGATGGTGGTATATACATTCACTCACGCTCAGATGGCGGCCTCTACAATGCTCAGAGATTGAAGGCCAAGACCAAAATTAGGAGGGTACTGATCAGAGAATTGCTTTTTGCAGATGATGCTGCAGTTACGACCCACTCTGAGGAAGAATTGCAATGTCTACTATCTGCATTCTCCTGTGCTTGTTCTGAATTTGGTTTAACAATTAGCAAAATGAAGACACAGATTATGTCACAAGGTGCACATGGAGTACCATCAATCTTTATTGACGACGCCAAACTAGAGGTGGTAGACCATTTTACATATCTAGGATCAGTGGTAAATAGCAAATTATCCCTAGATCAGGAAATCAACATCCGGATTGGTAAGGCAGCAACAACAATGAACATGTTAAGAAATTAAGAAAAAGAGTCTGGGAGAACAGGAAGCTTACTGCCAAAATAAAAGTCCTTGTCAATCAAGCATGTGTTCTTAGTACTCTTCTTTATGGCAGTGAAACCTGGACAACTTACTCACACCAAGAGAAACGTTTAAACAGCTTTCATATGCGGTGTCTGCGAAGAATTTTTGGTATTAAGTGGCCAGACAAAATCACAAATACTGAAGTATTGGAAAGATCAGGTTGTGTGACGGTTTATTCCATGCCCAGTCTTCATAGACTTAGATGGATAGGACATCTTAGGAGGATGGATGATGGTAGAATACCAAAGGACATCTTTTTTGGTGAATTGCAGATGGGTAAGAGATCTCAGGGTCGGCCTCTACTACGATACAAATATGTGTGTAAGCGGAACATGATTGATACAGGCATTGATAATGCACATTGGGAGCAAGTCGCCACTGAACGTGTTGTATGGAGGGCAAATATCAGAAATGGAATAAAGACAAAGGAGAAAATTATTGCAGATAAGTCACACACCGAGCGTGTGAAACGTTAGATGGTGCATGGTGGTGGAAATGACCACGTGTTCACGTGCACCCACTGTGAACGGACATTTACAACGCAAATTGGCCTTATCATCCACATTCGCTACCGCCATAGGTAAAAGTTATTATGCCTTTTTAAAGCACAAATTATTGTCTGTCAAGACGGCAAGGTGCCAATGCAGGCTTATTGAAGAGAACGTTTTACCGTGTAACTTCTCATACACGGCTTTCTGTGCCTCTGTTGACAGGTGAAAGTACCACCTAGTGGGAACCTCAAACCTGTACATGTCGACGATTCCCTCAGAAGGCACACCTCTTGGACCAGTTAAGGCAGTAACAATAAATGCTGATGTTGATTTAGCAGATGCCCCATGACCAGTAATCGAGCAAAATATCGTACCAGGCTGGTGAAGTTTCTTGACTTCGTAGTCGTTCCTTGTTGTAATAATGGATTGCATCTCAATAACTTGTTGTTTTCGGTTATAATAATTCCAAAGAAAAACTCACAGTGTCCTTTAGGATATCAATTCCAAAGAAAAAACGCACAGTATATCCTTGAAATTAGTGGAACTGTAAATAGAATTTTCAAATGGGTTTTCCCGAAGTTGCGTCGAGTCTTTTAATATCGTTGGACGTTTACAGGCCTGACAAAAATTAGAAATATTAGTTAGTTAGTTAGTTATCAGTTAGGGTATCTTCGTTGCACTCCGGACATGTCCATGGGTGCTCAGATCCTCCCCCCAGCATATGCATCAGCGTCCGGTGGCTAATAGTGCCAGTTCTGTGTTGGTTGACGAGGCGCTTTGTTTTCCCGATGTACCTCTCGCGTCTGGCTGTGCCGATTCTTACTCCCAGGTCTTTCATCCTGGAAAGCGATGTGGAATCACTGGCGTCAAAATCCTCTGTTCTCGCCATATCTTTAAGGGCGTTAATAACATCGGCACGATCCATGGGCTGGCCATCTACAGGGGGTGCAGAGCCAGCCAATTTATCAGCTCGTTCATTTCCCTCGACTCCCGCATTAGAAATATATGTTATGTCAGCAGTGGTGTGCATAGGGGTTGCGAGGGTGCGACGGCCCCGGACATCCAGCCGGGAGGGAGCATCCAATTAGGGAGAGGGGGCAGCACAGTGCAGTGGGAGGGGAGAAGGAATGATTTAGATAAAGAACAATTTAGGGGCATCCAATCAAGGGGTTGTCCCGGGTATCAAATAACCTCTGCACGCCACTGTATTCACGACATAATGTCCTTGACCTACACAGTCGCCTCCTGGCAGTTATGAAACACTCCGCTAGAGCCAGTTGCTCCCCAGCGCTGTCTGTACGTGTCCAAGTCGAGATTTGATCGCCGATTTCTCCAACCTTTTCTAGTAGTTCCACAAGATTGTCTTACCTCAGTGCAGTTTATCTCCCTTTGATGGTCCGACCCATTGATACTTATGTAAAGGGGAGATAATTTTGAGATCAGCTGCTTAAACAGTGATAAACGGATATATATCTATACGGAGAAACCCATTTCTGTACAGATACAATGTGCGTACACAGGTGACATGACTAGTGTACTGTGAGAATGTTATAAGACAACTCTAGTCATGTGTATATCTGCTTCGTTGTTCACTGTCAGACATCAATGTGAATTAATCGAAAGAAAGGGCAGCCGGCTTCAGCTTGTTGACATCCGCATAGAGTGTATCCTCTAGTATAGTCCCGAATACTGTTCTCTGTTCTGCATATGTTGCAGACTCCTGCAACACATGTCTAGCTGTTATTTTACCAGTTCCACAATTACAGGCATCAGTATCTCCTATCTTTAGTTTATTAAACATGTGGTACTTCAGTCTGTTATATCCTATGCGGAGTCTGAAGATTGTTACTTGATTTTGAATAACGAAGAAACAAACAATAGATTGCACGATATATTGCCTGGCATATTTCGCTGCATCTCGTCAGGTACATACTGCAGAAATCACACAACTTACGTGAATTAATTAGATAAATCCTTCAAAGTGAAATATAAACATATTCGCACAGTAATGTCAATTGTCTACCACGGTAATTTTAAACTGACTAACATGTCTTTCTGCTTGCACAAGGACGTCTTACGAAGGTTGATTAGTGTAGCTTCAGCAAACTTTAACAATCGACTACTTTGTGTGTTGAACAACACACGGAAGGCACTGTCTCTTTCAACCACGTGAGGAATCTCTTTTTGGTGATATGGATGCTCTGATTCCCACTTAGTTCTATAATTGCTTGTTATAACTCTCTTGGCCTCTCTTGGGAGTCTCTGTGGCGAAGTGGTCAAGCCGTTTGACTCGGGCTCCGAAGGTTGTGGGTTAGATTCCGGGCCGCGTCCTTCGGTTCACGATTTAAATTTTTCGGAGACTCCTGTGGGTCGTCGCTAGAGCTACAGAGTTCGTGCTTGGTGCGACGCTTTCCGCGCTGCGGAAAGAGACCGAGCCATATGGGATAAAACCCGGTGCAATGAAGTCGACCCTGTCGACTTTTAATCGACTTTTAAGCGACTTGGCCTCATCACAGGTTATGTCTATATCAGGCTGTGGGAGTCTTCCACCTTCCTTTGCCATTCTGCCGACTTCTTCATCTCCAGGTATGTTGCGATGTGAAGGAATCCATTGTAGTACAACCCTGTTTTATTTCTGGCACAGCTCACGTTATGATACCCTTAGGTCTGCTAGTTCTGTACTGTTTCTGCTCTTCACTATTGAAACAATTGACTACGCATCTATTTCGCAGAGATCTATTTGTTTTTTTTTCTTTATCTTTCCCTGTCAACAACATATCTGCTGCAATTTTCAAGGCCCATATCGCTGCTCTGAAGTTCATTGTATATGTTAGAACTGAGCACTTGCCAGATTGTGTTCAAGTCCGGCGAGTGTCAGAACGAATGCCCCGAAGACGCACGGTTGACTTTGTGATCGGTCAAAATAGACGGGTGAGAGATGCGGTGATGACGTCAGCTTTTGTTAGACCAAATTGCCAACGTTGTAGGTCCAGTTACAGATCAATCAGTCAGATGCCGTCTCCACAATGAAGGTTGGCTGCAATGGATTTCCAACACTGTCTGTCTCTCACCATGACTGTGCGTTCTGTCAGGTTGATGTTTGTCCATCTCTTGATGTTATCTTCCCATTTGTATCGTTGTCTACCTCGTGCTCACTTGCCTTCAACCTTACCCTCCAGTATGTTTTTTTTTGTTTAATAAGAGTATTTTAACGTGGCCGAAATGTTTCACTTGCCTCTGTTTTTTATTTATTTCATCAACTTTTCTTTCATTCCTAGTTTTTTTTTTTTTTCTAAAACCTGTGATACGACAAATTCTTATGTATATCCACATCTCCAGGGACTATATTCGACTTTCTAATTGCTTATTCATTGTCTAGGCTTCCTCGCCATATTCACGTAGTAGTGTTGAATATACATAGCATTTGAGAATGCTCATGTTTAATGCATTGTTAATCTCTATGGATATTAATACTGATTTCATGCTGTTGAAAGCATTTTTGGCAATTCCTATTCTCTTTTTGATTTCTGTTTCACTTCTGCCATCATTTGTTATTACACGTCCAAGATAGAAGAAACTTGTTACATGATCTAGTATCTCCCCGTTTATTGTGATGCTCATTGATGACCTCTCCTTTCCACTGCTAATTATCATAGTTTTCCTTCTGCACTATGCCTGTTTACTTGTCCCACTAGGTTTTGTAACTCTTGCTCCCGTTCTGTTAGTAACACGGTATAGTCAGCATGCCTAAGATTGTTTATATTTCTTCCATTGCTGTTAAGTCCAGGCAGTTTGACTTACATATCTAATAGATCAAATTATTAATTTGAATAACGAAGACACAAACAATAGATCTTTCAAGCTGAAATATACACATGTTCGCACAATAATGTCAATTGTTTACCAAGGTAATTTTAAACTGACTATCATGTCTTAATATTGTATACAATAATAATATGTCAGCAAATTACTAATTATGTAGGTCTGGTTACAGATGTAGTACACCAGATTACCGGTGTAGAGGAACTATTCTGTATGTAATTAATACTGTTATGGATGTGACAGATCCAGTCATCGATGTGGCAGATCCATTTATGAATATGAGAGATCCATTTATCGATGTGGCAGATCCAGTTATGAATGTGGCAAATCTAGTTATGAATTTGACAAATCCTGTTATAGATGTGGCACATTCAGTTATGTATGTGACATATACTGTTGCTAATATATGCTTTTAGTTACAGATATCGGGGACCCCCTTATAAATTAGAGGGATACTGCTTCTGATGTAGGCAATCATATAAATGGTGTAGGCAACCATGCACAGGATATAGGAAATCCCGTAACATGTGTTGGCAATCATGTTACGAGTGTAGGCAGTCATGTAACTGATGTGGTCAATACTCTTGTGGATATAGGCGGTCGTGTTAGGTATATATACCCATATATATATATATATATATATATATATATATATATATATATATATATATATATATATATATATATATATAGCTAGACTCTGTGATCAAGGCAGTTCCAAAATCCGACTACATTTATATGCTCGGTGATTTCAATGCTCGTGTGGGCAAGGACTCGAGTTCATGGCCAGTGTGCCTTGGAACATACAACATCGGTCGCATGAATGATAATGGGCAAAGGCTGCTGGAGCATTTCACTAGAAATGACCTACGTATTACAAACTCCTTTTTTAAAACAAAAGAGCTGCATAAGGTCACATGGAAACATCCAAGATCCGGCCATTGGCATCAGCTGGACTTCATTATCACACGGAGACAACACCTGAACCAAACACCATTAACTCGAAGTTACTACAGTGCTGACTGTGATACAGATCATTCTTTGGTTGTTGCAAGGGTTAGACTGAGACCAAAGAAAATCTACACAGCTAAACACAAATCTAGCCCCAGGATTAATATTATCAATACTCACGATCCTGGAAAGTGCTTTGAATTTCAACAGCAACTTGAATACGCTTTCACTGATACATCATAAAACTGTATAGTAAATGATAAATGGAGTAAACTTAAGGAAACTATTTATAAAACAGCGGTAGGGGTTTACGGCACTGTGCATCATAAGAGGCAGGACTGGTTTGCGGCAAACAGCCAGATACTGCAGCCCTTGATTGATAAAAAGAAGATAGCTCTCTTAAGAAACAAGGAAAGACCATCGCGTAACACTCTGAGTGAGCTAAAGCAAGTTATGTGAGTCCATTCAAATCTCAAGTGATAAGGGAAACATCAGAAGCATGTATGACGGGATAAAGAAAGTCTGTGGTCCAATGATCAAAAAAAGTGCACCGCTGAAAACCTTGACTGGAGAAATCATCACTGATAAGAAACAGCAGATGGATAGATGGGTCGAGCACTATTGAGAGCTTTACTCAAGTGAGACCAAGTTAGCGGATGATGCCCTCAACGCCATAGAGGCCCTGCCAACTCTTGACCACCTGGACACACTTCCCACCATAACAGAAGTTAAGTGTGCTATAAATGAGCTTGCGTCTGGCAAGGCTCCAGGTAAGGATGGGATTCCAATAGAGGTAATCAGGAGTGGGCAAGGCACACTCACTCTACAGATCCACCAGCTAATAGAGTTATGCTGGCGAGAAGGACAAATCCCACAGGATTTCAAAGATTCAAACAACAACAAGAACAAGGGCGATCGGAGCGACTGTAACATCTATAGGGGTATCTCACTTCTGTGTATTGTTGGGAAAATATTTGCCAGAATTGTTCTGCGCAGACTTCAAGTCCTGGGAGATCAAGTCTACCCCGAATCACAGTGCTGCTTCCGTCAGAACCGGTCTACCATTGATATGATATTCTCATTGCAACAGATGCAAGAAAAATGCCGGGAACAAAATCAGCCACTGTTTATTGCCTTCATCGACCTCACAAAGGCATTTGATTTGGTCAGTCGTGAGGGTCTGTTCAAAGGACTAAAGAAGATTGGCTGCCCACCAACTCTTCTGTCCTTTGTGGAATCGTTCCACACAGACATGAAGGGTATAATCAAGTTTGATGGCTCAACTTCAGAAGAGTTTGAAATCAAGAGTGGAGTTAAGCAAAGTTGTGTGCTATCCCCCACCCTCTGTGGGATATACTTTTCACTTCTACTGAAATATGCCTTTCGTGATCAGGATGCCGGTATATACATTCACTCACGCTCAGATGGTGGCCTCTATAATGCTCAGAGATTGAAGGCCAAGACCAAAATTAGGAGGGTACTAATCAGAGAGTTGCTTTTTTCGGATGATGCTACAATTACGACCCACTCTGAGGAAGAATTACAACATCTACTATCTGCATTCTCCAATGCTAGTTCTGAATTTGGTTTAACAATTAACAAAAAGAAGACACAGATTATGTCACAAGGTGCACATGGTGTACCATCAATCTTGATTGATGACGCCGAACTGGAGATAGTAGACCATTTTACATATCTAGGATCAGAGGTAAATAGCAAATTATCCCTCGATCAGGAAATCAACATCAGGATTGGCAAAGCAGCAACAACAATGAACATGTTAGCAAAAAGAGTCTGGGAGAACAGGAAGCGTACTGCCAAATCAAAAGTCCTCGTCTACCAAGCCTGTGTCCTTAGTACTCTTCTTTATGGCAGTGAAACCTGGACAACTTACTCACGCCAAGAGAAACGTTTAAACAGCTTACATATGCGGTGTCTGCGAAGAATACTTGGTATTAAGTGGCAAGACAAAATCACAAATACTGAAGTATTGGAAAGATCAGGTTGTGTGACGGTGTATTCCATGCTCAGTCTTCGTAGACTTAGATGGATAGGACACGTTAGGAGGATGGATGATGGTAGAATACCAAAGGACATCTTTTTTGGTGAATTACAGATGGGTAAGAGATCTCAGGGTCGGCCTCTACTACGATACAAAGATGTGTGTAAGCGGGACATGATTGATACAGGCATTGATAATGCACATTGGGAGCAAGTCGCCGCTGAACGTATTGCATGGAGAGCAACTATCAGAAATGGAATAAAGACAAAGGAGAAAATGATTGCAGATAAAGCACACACAGAGCGTGAGAGACGTAAGATGATGCACAATGGTGGCAATGACCATGTTTTCACATGCATCTACTGTGGGCAAACATTTGCAGCAAGAATTGGCCTTACCAGCCACACTCGCCACCGCCATGGGTCGTAGTTATTAAGCCTTTTTGAAGCATAATGTACCAAGCTATCGTCTGTCAAGACGGAAAGGTGCCAATGTGTTAGGTATGTCTACAATCCTGTTTCTTTTTTCGGCGATCAAAGACAGTAGAAAAAGCTGATGCAGCGATGAAGTGAATACTTAATACAATGGGCAAGCGATCTCATAGAACGATGATGTTTATGATGGTACTTATGGGTTACACCCGTGTGCCGTGATGTTGATCCATTGACTAAACTAAACTAAACTAAACTAGAACCATGGTATGACAGTCTTCTAGAACATGTCAGGTGTTCAGGTGCAACTGCTGCAGGTGGTGGCCTGCCGCATCCAAGTTTACCTGGCGATCAGGTGTAGTTCGCACCTGCAACACTAACGGAAAGAATAACCATTTGTGCTGGCGATAACAGAAGCTAGGCGCATCAATGAATTACCTGACATGTTTCACATGAGAAAGCAACATTGGGCAAGTCATTTCACCCAATTTCCCCTTACATTTTCGTTCAGCAATATTTGCCTTTGGAATATAGAGCAGTAGCAGAACAAGAGGAACGGTTGCTTGCGACCATATTGGTTTGTGGTCATTTTCCTTTGCCACCATATTATATTTATGCTATTCCGTATGGCGGCCATGTTGTTTTTGTTCTATTCTCTATGGCAGCCGTAATATTTTTCTGCCATTCTGTAGGCGGCCATTTTGTTTAAATACCATTTTGTATGGTGTCCATTTAGTGTTATCCATCCATCATGTGCCATGCCGGTAAGCGTGGGCGGTCAAGATTCGCCATTTCTCGATCACGAGAGTCGTGTATCAGCACAGTGTTCTTTTCTCTACTATGACACGTGGTCAAGCCACCCAGGTATTTACTTCTCTGTCTTCCTCTTGTTCTCTTCCCTTCGATCTTGCCAGTTGTCACCAAGTTCTCCAATTTATTTCTTCTCATAACATGTCCAATAAATTTTGACTGTCTACGTTTAATTTCTCTAATCAGTTTACAATTTTAATTTGTTTCTTATAATACTTGGTCATTGGTTTTTCTGTTTGTACATGGTATTCTTTGGATTCTCCTCAGAAACCACAATTCCACAGCCGTAAGAAGTTTTTCAGTTTGACTGCTTCACATCCATGCAAAAGTACAGGCTCTACGTAGCACCTCGACACTCATTTTCTCGTTTCATTTGACACCTTTTTATTGGTCAGTGTGTTTTTCATCTTGCTAAAGGCTACTATCGCCATGGCGATTCCTGTTCTGATCTCTTCAAGGCATCTCCCATCAGATGTTATTACTGTTCCGAGATAATTGTACCGATTCACTTGTTGAAGAATATTCCCATTTGCTTGTATATTACATTGTCGTATTTCGTTATTCCTAGTGACGACCATAATCTGTATCTTCTTCCAATTTAATTCTAACCCTAGTTATTCACTGTGTGTAATAACCGCATCTACTAATTGTTGCAGATCCTGCTCATTGTCTGCAATCAATACTGTATCATCTGCATATCTAATGTTATTGATGTTTCTTCCTCCATCGATGATCCCATTTATATCTTGTACATTTGTGAAAATAATTTCTCTGTATAGGGAAAAAGATCTGGAGACATTACACACCCCTGTCTCTCACCTCTCTTAATAGGCTGATATTGACCCACCTCATTATCATTTCTTATATCAGCTTGTTGCTTCCAATATATTTTCTTCTAAGTCTAATGTCTTTCCTATCAATTTGTAGATCTGCAAGCATCTCTACCATGTTGACATGTCATACTCTATCGAAAGCCTTTGGGTAGTAAATAAAGCAAAGATGTATATCTTAATTTATATCTATAGAACGTTCAATTACTATTCGCAGCATATACACAACATTTACTGTACCCTTGTCTTCTACAGATCCACATTGATCTTCTCTTATTTCAATTTGTATTTTCTTCCTAACTGTTTGCATGATAATTCTTAGCAAAATCTTTATAATGTGACTCATTATACTAATTGTTCGATGTTGATCGCATTCCAAGGCTCCTGATTTCTTTGGGATTGGAATAAATACATTAATACATAATTAAGAAAGTATGTCTCCGATATGATGTATGTGTTCAGCAGTCCGGTGTCTTGATCTATTCCATATTCTTCTAAAGCATTAATCATTTCTGTTGTTTATGTTGTCTGAACTGGGGGTCTTGCCAGTTTTCATACGGTTAAGAACATTCCGAACCATCTTCAAAATTGGCGGCCCTTCATTATTAATTCGCATATCATACGGTTCATCTCTGTTATCATCGTAAAGGTTTCTCACATACTCTGACAATACATGTAGAATCTGATCTTTTTCTATTATGATTTTGGCATATTTTGTTTTTAGACAGCCTGCTAATGTACATGTTCTTTTATTAGTAAGTTCCTGAATTCTTTTGTGCATTGATTTGTTATTTTTACTGTTGTATTGGTTTTCAATTTCTATGCAATATTTCTCAAGTCATGCTTCTTTTGCCTCCTTACATAATTTTCTTACTTGTCTGTGAATTTCTTCATATGTAGCAGGATTATTTTTGTTGCGTCTTCTTGTTCACATTAGTCATAACATTTTTGCAAGCATCTATTTGTTACGCTCCACCTTCTTTACTTTTGGAAGAGTTGTTTCTGCAGCCAAACTGATTTAATTCTTCAACATTTCCCATTGATCATCCACATCTTGAAATAGGATCTCTAGATCAAACAATACATAAATTATCTTCTTTACTTCTATGATGAGATTGATTTGTATTTCCTTGTCATTTTTTAATGTACACAGATCATATTTAGTGTTTCCTGTTATATACTTGACTTTCTTTAACTTTACCCTCAACGTAAGTAATCTGTGATCACTGTAACAATCATCATTGGGAACTGTTTTTGCAATTTTTAACGCATTTTGAAACCTCCTGCCAATCAGAATGTAATCAATCTGGTTTCTAATCCTGCTGTCAGAACTCCTCCATGTCCATAGTCTTCTAGGTTGTTTTAATCAAGTGTTTCCTAACATCGTTTCCTGCTCTTTTGCCAATTCTACAAGTCAGTATCATCTTTTCTTTCGCTCTCCCAAACCATGGTTTCCTACTGTGCATCACCTTAATTTCTTACTTTTGCATTGAAGTCACCCATTATGATATTTATTTCCGAATTGTTACATTTTTCAAAGCAGACTCTATGTCATTATAAAATTCCTCCCAAACCATGGTTTCCTACTGTGCATCTATCACCTTAATTTCTTACTTTTGCATTGAAGTCACCCATTATGATATGTATTTCCGAATTTTTAAATTTTTTCAAATCAGACTCTATGTCATTATAAAATTCCTCTACACTATCTTCACTGGATTCTCCTGTTGGGGCATATATTTGAATGGCGTTTATGTTAAAAGGTCTACCGATTAATTTAACTAGTAGAACTCTGTTTGACACAGCCCAATATCCTTGTACAGATTTTTATATTTGCCGGTCTAAGATAATTGCTCCACCTATTTAGTGTAATACCATACGGCATGAAGGTTGTCTTTGTCGTGATTCTGTCATTGACGGTTGTCTTTGTCGTGATTATGTCATTGACGGTTGTCTTTGTCGTGATTCTGTCATTGACGGTTGTCTTTGTCGTGATTCTGTCATTGACGGTTGTCTTTGTCGTGATTCTGTCATTGACGGTTATCTTTGTCGTGATTCTGTCATTGACGGTTGTCTTTGTCGTGATTCTGTCATTTACGGTTGTCTTTGTCGTTAGTCTGCCAATATTGGCTGTATTTGTCGTGGTTCTACCAATACTGGTTGTCTTTGTCGTCATTCTACCAATATTGGTTGACATTGTTGTTATTAAGCCAGAATTGGTTGTCTCCAGGGGGTGCGGGGGTTGCGGGCCGCACCGGGTGACACCATCAAGGGGTGACACCAAAATAAAAAAAATTGCAAATTTGACAAAGCAGACATAGCTCTGTCTAGTCGGGTTTCATAACCGTTCATTGTTAAATACATGAGCAGGCACAGGGTGCCACCATGCAGAGCGTCTGGTGCTTAAATGAATAAGACTCAGAGCTCAGAGCTGCTCGGAGCCTCGGAGTCGGAGTAGAATCGTGGGTCATTTGCAAACGCGCCAATTAATGACTTGTGGAGTCACGTGGTTGCAGAAAATGACAGACGTTGTTTACAGGTTCGTTTTTTATGTAAATAATAATTTTTTCGAAATTTTATAATTTTATCAATATCACTAAAATATAAATATTTTAAAGTAAATTAATTAAGATAGGGCATAAATTTTAAAGGAGAAAAACAGCGGCAGGCTTCCACTTAAAAAAAAGTTAGTATTACTATACTATAGTATACTAGTAGTTTACTACTACAATAAATTAATAATTACGGCATACACACGTTTTTCTATCTGTCTGAAAAATATATATTTTAATTTTTTAATTTAATTTTTTAATTAAATAGATGGAAATAGAAAAATAAATAACGGTTGTGTAATTTTTCGAACCAACGAGTCACTGTTGAGACTGCCACACGCAGATCCCCTCAATAATTGATGCGGTTACTGACATTCGCCAGCAATTCGCAATATAAAATAATAAAATCTATGTCATGAAATGACAGTCGTGCATTGGCGACAAAACTTCCTGATAAAAGTTAAGAAGAAGTGTTGCAACGAATATTGTTGACCGCCGGTTACATTTGTATATGAATCCATTAATTGTGCGTTGCAGCATTTGCCATCCGCATCGTATGCAGGTTGGTATGTTCAATACTCCATTAGCCAGTAAAAAAGTTACAATCCACTCAAACTTGTTACAATGAAATAAAAATGTTGTAACTTCCATGGACAATATTTAAAAAAAATTAATATTTTGTATGACAAGTTTTCTTTTTTAGACGGTTCTTTTTAGTGTACATAATCATTTTTTAATTACATTTTAATTCTACGGTAAACAACGCAATTTAACCTAAATAACTATATTTATTAAATTATGAATAAATCATAAATGTTTGGATTATAATTATTTATACAGATTTTATATATTTATATTATATCGTTTTGTTTAGTTGTATATTTTTAAGTCCCTAATTTATTATAGATTTATTATTTTAGAATATTCCATCATGCCACATGGAGTGCACAAATCAAAGAGGCCTAGTGGATGCGAGCAGCGAAAAGCAAAGAAGAAAAGATGTGAATCACTGTAGCATGATGGAACAGAATTCCCCATTCCCAGTCCGACACATTTCATAAAGATACTTTAAGTCTTAACGGGGACCATCCCAAATATAAGTGCTATTCTTAGATCGAATGTTCTAGAACGAGTTGGGGGAGGCGGGGGTATGCACTTGTCTTTTGATTGGCTAATAGGTAATGAGCCCACGCTATTCCTGGGCCATATTTTAAAATCTAATTAGTAGGAGCGGGATTCCACCGAGTGCGGTCGCTAGTGTGATGTGATGACCCAACAATGCCCTTAAAGATTCAATAATATATTGTTCTCTGGACAGCAGGTACCACTTTAAAACATACTTTAATGTTGTAGTTGTGCCTGGTAAACGAATGAGAAGAATGTATGAGTATTTTGTGAATAAAATGTGAAAGTGGAAAACCTAACTTCTGTGCGCCAGAATTCTGAACACTGCATCTTCAACCTTGACATGTCTTTCACGCTGTATACTCCAAATGCATATCAGTCCCTTGTTGTGACTGGTTGCGTATGCTTGATGAATGTAGAGTACACTCATGCAGATTCGCAAACCCAAATCCCTTGTGCATTCTTCAACTGTACCTTTGCTCTCGCGAGTTAACATATGGCAGTTTGGATTGGAATGAGTGATGTAAACATGTACAAGTTCCTTGGTAAAAAGCTGAGAATGATGGAGTGAGTGAGTTGGTGATTTAATAAATAGCCTCTCACATCTAGTGGAAGGAAAGATGCTTCAATATCCATATGTAAACAGGTTGTGTGTGGCACGCCAGAATTGCTAAATCCATGTGATGCCTGGTGGCTATATGCTCCAGAGAGTTAATACAATTTCTCTTTGAAGTATCAAACTGTTACCTCTACTGTTGGATGGTTCATATAAACTAGTTCCTAAGAGAACCATAGGTGTGTGAACCTGTGTCTTAGTTGGCTGAATATAATGTATGGCTCATGCAAATTTACAAGGACTAAACATGTTTTTTCCATATGTGCTTGGTGCATATATGAACCATTGCTATGCAATTGAGCTTCTGTTACCTGCTGTAGTAGACATGAAAATTACTCAGTGGGGAGAGAGCACACGATGATGATAAAGATGATGTACCTGTGAGTCAGGTCTGTCTGAGAGAGGGGGTGAGGTCTGGCATTGCTGAGTGAGTGTATATGGAATGGGACATTCAAGCACCCACATGACAACCATCGGAATGGATGTCTGGTCTGCTAATTGGGTAAATGCCATTAGTTAATCCATATTGCATATTGCAGTTGTAAATGCCTATTTTCCATTTCCCTTCACAATGCCTGTCCCATGTTGCTATGTCACAATGATTGCTGTACTGTGTCTGGTCCTCCTTGTGCCCAGGTCTACTGTGGTTCAAACATGGTGGAACTTAGACTACATAAATGCTTGTAATTGTGTTAAGCTACCCTGTCTCAGCATATGGTCTTGTGATTACCACAGTGCATCACAGTGAAATTCACTACATCATCAACCTTAACCTTCCCCATCTCCATCTGTGTATGTTAATGTATGATAACATCATCTTTTAACAAATGTAAAGAGATGTTGTGCCATTTTGTATTGACAGAGAACAGGAGATGGAGGAGAGGCTTCCATATATCATCTGGGACAACTAAACAGAAGTCCTAGATCCAGAAGTGACTCCCTATCAAAATGTAGGAATCTCAAGAAGAGTTTCTCTCTCAGCTCTCTAACAGCTGAATGCACAAATGGGAGCAAAACACAATCTGAAGCACTACCAATGTGGTGAACTGGACAGTGATCTTTGAGTCAGTCAAAAGGTCAAATGAGACTAACATCAAATCTTGTTCTATGAACTACATTCATGGAGAACTGTGGGGTAACTTGGAGTGTTTGTTTATCTAAGACAAAACTTAGAAAATATCCAGCCGGATGCTCACACAGTGATTCTTGAAGAATGTGATTGAACAGTAGGGAAGTTGATCTGTCTAAGTGAGTAGCTGCAATGTATGGGACATTCTGTATGTCATTATTGAAGTACCCAGTGACAGCCTTCACTAACAGCCTGATCAACCGTGAGATGCAGTACCATATCATCATACCAAATCTTTTCTTCAAGAGGAATGAATCTGCCATGAAGCTTATTCTGGGGAAGCTGCTAACTGGAGCTAGTCCAACATCCATGCTGATGATAAAAGGATTCAACAGACCCAGAACAGTAGTTTCTTCCTTGGGTTGCCCATGGACAGGATTTCCTAAATTCCCAAGAGACAGGAAATGATGATAGTTACCGATACTGTAACGGGATGGTGTAGTTAGATATTGGAGAGGAGGAAGAGAAGAATTTATTATTTGGTGGTGGAGTAATGGGGAGGTGGTGTATCATGTTTATCAACCTGCATGTGTGACATATTTTATGCATTTTCTATGCAATAATTGAAGTGTTGACATGACAGGAGATGAGGCAATGGTCACCATTCTACTCACCATCAGCTCAATAAATTGTGTATTTAATGAATCAGTTTTAAGTACATGTCTTAAGAGAATGTCTTGTACAGTTGCTGTCAAGTTTTGTCTCTGATGACTGTCTTAGGTACTGTGGTTGGTTATACATATTGTCAAAAGTCCTGTATAGATGTTGTCAAGTATCTCATGATGTATGTCCGGTACAATTGTGGTGTAAACAATTCTATGTAAATGTATGTCCCACTTTTGTCAAGAACCTGTCATGTAGATGTCTTGTCCAACAGATGTAATGTACAGTTATTGTTGAGTTTGCCTACAAATAATTGAGTCCTACAATCCCAAAGAAATGGGACAACCTGATATAGGTCATACTGACAAAATAAAGAAAGAAAAGATCTATGTGGCGGACGAACAGCACACTGTCAACAGTATAATGAGTGAGATGGATCCTCAGTTGTACAGGCGCTAATAGTTCAGATCTTCTCTGGCCTTGAGTGAACTATTTTACTTCTTATATAAATTTCTGTGTAGATACATAGTGGTCTCACAGTGGGGGTTTGAGCCAAAGAAAAATGTTCTCCAAAAAGGCTATTGCGGGAATGATTAGCTCATTTGAGTGACCTCTAGACAAAACGTGCTAAATCATATCCTTTATCTTGTTATTTATTATTCAAGATATATCTCCAGAGAACACTACAAACTAGGTCCTCTGGCAACTCAATCAAACATGTCACAATCACTAAAATCACTACCTGGAATCATGCTTCCATATGTCAAGAGACCAAGTGATGGACAAGGTTCATCAAAAGACGTTCTTCCTCAATCTACAATTGATAAGGATTCCTCCCATGCTGACAGCATGCATTCTTCAAAAGAGCAACTAGAGCCAGAAATGGAAGAGAATCACGAGATTGATGCAGAAATACATAATGAAATAGTAGTGGATGAAGTTGAAACAGAAATGCATGCTGAAAATGATTCTCGTCATGATACTGTAAATGTGATGAGTCAAGTGGATGAGAAAAATTGGAATATTTTATCTGATGCTTCTTTCTGGAATGCACCAGTTCCAGATCATTTTCGAGTTGAAATTATCATAAGAGGAAGTTGTTCTTTTCAGAACAAGGATGGGCCTTTCAGTACTGTGACAAGGCAAGGTGCAAAGACTAAAGGAGATGTGCGCCAGCTGTCAAAAGAATGGTTCTACAAGACGATGCCAAATGGTGAGAAAATACTGCGGTCATGGATGGTTTACTCGCTCGTCAGTGAGAAATTATACTGCTTTTGCTGCAGACTCTTTGCTGTTAATGAAACAGAACAAACATCAAAATTTGTCACTGGGTTTCAGCAGTGGTGGAAGCTGAGCCCAAAATTACATAATCATGAGATATCGGATGACCATCTAGGTTGCCTTGAAAAATGGAAAACATTGGCAGCAGGCCTTAAGCTGCACAAAACAATTGATGCCGACAGTGTTGCTGTAATGGATAGGGATAAAAAAAATAGAGGGATATCTTGCACAGGTTGCTTGATATCACATTGTTTCTTGCTAAGCAAAATCTGGCATTTCGTGGCCATAAGGAAGATGCATCTTCGTTGAATAAAGGAAACTTTCTTGAGATGGTTGAGATGCTTTCTAAATATGACCCTGTGTTGAAAGAGCACCTAATGAGATTAAAGCGAACTACATCTGTAACAGTAAAAGCATCCGTATCTTATCTTTTACCAGAAACTCAGAATGAATTTATAACTGTTCTGGCAAATCATGTGAAGGAAATTCTTGTAAATGATATAAAGGCTGCAAGGTATTTTGGAATTATGTTCGACAGCACACCTGACATATCACACACTGACCAGATGTCTGAGGTGATCAGATATGTGAAAATCCACAATGGGGAAGTTGAAGTGAGAGAAGTGTTTCTAGGATTTTTCCCTTTAAAGGGGAGAAAAGCTGATGACCTCAGTTCAGACATTTTTAAAAATCTAGAAAGTGATGGACTTGACATAATGATGTGCAGAGCTCAAGGTTATGATAATGCTGCCACAATGTCTGGAATTCATGGAGGTGTTCAAGCCATACTGAAAAGAAAGAATAAGAAAGCTATTTTTAACAGATGCGTGGACCATTCGCTTAACTTGTGTGGTCAACACTCTTTTGCTGAAAATGCTTTATGTGTAACATTTTTTGGAACTCTTGAGAGAATGTATTCCTTCTTTGCTGCTTCCACCCATCGATGGGATGTTTTAATTGAACACACTGCAATGTCGATTAAAAGGCTATCAACAACACGCTGGAGTGTACATCATGCTGCTGTTAAACCGGTGAAAGATAAGTTTGATGAATGTGTGGCGGCGATTGAAGCTCTATGTGATCCTCGTGAAAATGTGGAAACAAGAGGTGCAGCACAAGGTCTTTTACCTGCTGTCTGTGATTTCACGTTTCTGTGCTACCTTTACTTTTGGGCTGCTGTACTTGAGGAAGTTAATTTGACACAGCAGTATCTGCAGACTAAAGCTTAACTCTTGACAAAGTAGTGACCAAGTTAGAGGCATTAAGACTTTTTCTGCAGGAGAAGCGCAGTCACTTAGTGGAGCATGCAATTGAACAGGCACTTTTAAAAGCAGACCAATTTGGAATAACAGTAGAGAGAAGATTAAGGTTCAAGAAGAGAATGGCAGGGGAACAACTCAGAGATGCTTCAGATGCTGGACTCACTATGCAAGAAGAAAACAATAGGGCGATGCTGGAGTGTATTGATCGTTTTCATTCTGAACTCCAGACCAGATCAACAGCGATCAAGGAAGTAGCAAATATGTTTGAGGCTTCAGTTATCAGTTATCAGTTGGGGTATCTTCGTTGCACTCCGAACAGGTCCATAGGTGCTCAGATCCTCCACCCAGCATATGCATCAGCGTCCGGTGGCTAATAGTGCCAGTTCTGTGTTGGTTGACGAGGCGCTTTGTTTTCCCGATGTACCTCTCGCGTCTGGCTGTGCCGATTCTTACTCACAGGTCTTTCATCCTGGACAGCGATGTGGATTCACTGACGTCAAAATCCTCTGTTCTCGCCGAATCTTTAAGGACGTTAATGACATCGGCACGATCCATGGGCTGGCCATCTACAGGGGGTGCAGAGCCAGCCAGTTTGTCAGCTCGTTCATTTCCCTCGACTCCCGCATGTCCCGGGACGAAGATGAAGGTGACTTTACGGACAACAGACTTCCGCAGCGATTCAGTCCACTGTCTACGTACAGATCCAGCTTCGACCTTCTGAATCATGCTCATTGAATCACTTAGTACACACACGTTGGTATAATGCTGTGATTCCAGCCATATGAAAGCCTGTGTAACTGCCATCACCTCCATCGTCATGCTGCTCGTGGTCATAGAGTGGGCACCACTGGATTCTTGAACGGTTCGGCCCGCTGAACGGGCTGTAAATGCCCACACACTTCTCTGCTGCTTTACAACAGATCCATCTGTATAGATGAGCACTTCGGGGCTATCTGAGTGTTCATAGATGAGCGCGTTAACCTCTGCTTTGACAGCGGCAGGGTTCTGCTCTCTGCACCGTCTGTCGAGTGTGATAATGCAGGAGAAAGTGCACTTAAAGGCTGGAGGCACCGGCACCCATTCCTTGCCGGGGTTGATACTGGTAAGACTGCAGACCTGTCTGACGACATCTTCCGCCCGACCCATCCATGATTTGCCCCTCTTTAGCCTGTCACCCTTTTCTCTGAATATAGCGTCATGCAGAGGATGCTGCTCATCTGCACTTATTTTTAAGTATGCACGAGCTCTCCAGATCTTGATCCTGTGTTCCATTGTCGGGAGGTCAAGGAGGTATCTCATTACTACACAGCTGGTGTCTCTCGTGCAGCCCAAAATGATGCGCGTGGCTTCGTTTTGTACCTTTTCGAGTCTTCCAATCTGTGTAGGGCTGACAGTGAGGATGGCCAGGGCATACTCGATGCGTGAAAGTACAAGTCCTTGGAACAGAAGTATTAGCAGTCTTTGCTCGATATTGGCAGTCGCCATGACTCTCATTGCTGACAAACCTTTTCGAGCCTTCGTTATGACATAATCGACATGATCTCTGAAGGACAGGCTACGATCAAGCCTCACGCCAAGATATGTCATTGACTGGGTTCTGCTCAAACTGCTCCCATCCATTCTTACTGCTGGCAGGTCTGTTTTCACAATATGGTTGTTTAGTGAGAACCATGTAACTGTTGCCTTTGCAGGGTTGACAAGGGAATCGGCATCAGCACACTATGAGGAAATTCGATCTAGTTCGCCCTGCATATCATTGGCAACCGCCTGTCTATCTCGACCCTGTCGATACACGAGAATGTCGTCAGCAAATGACAGAGTCCTACCCCTCCCGTCCAACTGTTGTTCAGTGATCGGCACCGTATACACGTTGAATAGTACTGGTGACAGTGGTGAACCCTGCGGCAATCCTGGACATATCGTTATCGGCTCAGAAGACCAACTCCCGCATCTTAGCACCACCTTCCTTTGGAGCAGAACTGCAGCTATCCATCGTACAAGGTGAGGGTGCACTTTCAGTCTGAGGAGGGTTTGCATCAAGTGCTCGAAACATACTCTGTTATATGCGTCCTCTAAGTACATGTCTCTTCTCTGACCTGAAATCCTTCGTAAACATCTTGAGCAAAGACAGCCGCATTCAGCCATGACTCTTTGTTGCGTCTGTATCCTCCAAGTGTGGGCGGGAAGCAGCCGAGCTGTTCCAAGTCCCAAGCAAGTCTGTGTGCTACAATTTTCTCCAGTAGCTTGCCAACAGTATTCTGCATCGTAATGATTCTGTAGCCGCTTATCTTGGAATGGTCTTTGTTCGGTTTTGGCAGCGGCAGCAAGTAGCTGTGTAGCCATTCTTCTTTGACCTGACCCCTCTGGGTACTGGTGTTGAATTCTCTGGCCAGTTCTTCCATGTCATCATCTGATATCACCAATAGGTCACCATATCGGATGCCGTCTGGGCCTGGGGTGGTGTTAGGTGATTTCTTGAGCATCGCACGCAATATCTCAGCTGTGATTGTTCATTCTTCGTCTGTCCCGACCCCCTCGCACAACTGAGAGAGTGTCGTCGTGGTCCTCTGTCTGGCGGGCTCGTCTTTCTGGTCAGTCTGTTCTATGTAGCGTGCAAGAAGGGCCTTACCTTTATCCGCATCCGACTTTTTCCATGCGAGGTCTGTGCCTTGAAAGTCTGGAATACCCCTACGTTGTGCAGCACCGTTCATGCTCTTGTGGAGGCGCCAGAATGTCGTAAGAGATCGCTCGGAGCACACCTTCCTGCAGAACTCGTCCCATTTCTCGGCCTTGGCCTGTTTGGCGCAGGATTTGAAAAAAGTCGTCGTCCTATCGACCTCAGTCTTCAGGTTCGCCAATTCAACCTGTGGCATGTTAGCCTTTCTGGCCTTTTGCCAGTCTTTGACAGCCTGCCTCTTTCCCAGCCATGCCTTCTCGACCTCTCCATTCCACCATGGTGGCTGCAACCATCTTTCTTGTCTCCTGCGGGAGGAAGTTAGTTTTCTTCTTCTGATCTTGCTTATGGCGTCTTGACCAGTGTTGTCGTACGGGCAGGCATTTGTCTTGTTTCTTTGACTCATGGCCCCGTCTTTCTTGATCAGGATGACACAAGGGTAGTGGTCACTATCGTGGTACCCCAGTGTGCCCCACCGGCACCTTGGTGCGATGGTGGGCGACACCAGAGCCAAGTCAATGACGCTGTCAGAGTCACCTGGTCGAGTGGCTATTCTAGTGACCTTCCCATCATTCAGACATATTAGGGCAGCAGATGCCAGGGCGTCCTCCAGATCTACTCCCTGTCTATTGGTGATGCAATTCCCCCATTGACTGCCTCTGGCATTGAAGTCCCCACAGTAGATGATATGCCTTTCATCCATATCGAACAAACTCTGCCATTGTCGCACGTCGACCTTCCCATTTCGCGCATACACGTTCACGATTACAAGCTGCACTGGTGTCATTATTCTTAATGCCTGCACTTGCAGGGCATCACTGTTCCAGGAAGACATATCGATCTCAGACACTAGTATGTTGTCGAGGACCAGAATGGCCTGTCCGAGGTGCCGCCTGTTAAAGAATCCCTGAAATCCCGCGACATTGACTGTTCCGTCGCCGAGCTGTGTTTCTTGTAAGACTACAATATCGTTTCCGTACAGTAGTTTTTCAAGAATGGGTCGGCGTTGACTAAATGATGCACAGTTCCAGTACAGTACTCGAACGTGTCCGATGCCCAATCTGTCACATTTTAAGCGCCTTCTGCGTGTGCCCGCCCTCTTACCACGCCTTGTTCTTGTCGGTCGTCTGGTCGTCATGTTATGCTTAACTATCGCCACCGGGCGCCGATGATACGCCGAAGGGAGTCCGGGCGCGCGTGCACGAACTCCGTTCCACGGTCCGAACTCCATTTCACCACGAAAACCACACTTACTCCATACACATTTCAGAAAAAACACGTTCCATTTTACGGGACGAAGAAATGTCCCGCCATCTTGCTCAAGGGAACTCACTCTCCATCTGTTCAAGCCAAGAGTCTTCTATCAGCAACTGAAGAAGAGTTGCTGGTGTCAGTTCCAAAATTGACCACTTTCTATGATGAGCTATCCGAAGTAGAGCTTTTAAAAGAAATACCAAGGCTGAGAAGACACCTGAAGGCAGCAGATATTGATATCCACAAAGCCAAAGACTGGTCAATATTTGATATTTTAAAATTCATAGTTGACTGGGATTTCCTTGAATCTCTCCCAATACTCTCACTAAGCCTACAACTATTTCTTACGATCTGTGTGTCTGTGGCTTCATGTGAGAGGAGCTTTTCAAAACTGAAACTTATAAAGAACTGTTTGCGATCAACCATGGGACAGTCAAGACTTTCTGATCTGGCTATATTATCAATTGAAAGTGATATGGTGAAAGATATTGATTGTGATGATGTGATTGACAGGTTTGCAGCTTTGAAGACCAGGATGGGAAACTTTTAATTTTAAATAACAGAAATTTTAATGTTAAATAACAAAAATTTAACTTTGTCCGAGTTTGTCGAAGTTCTTTATTTATGTTTTACCTGAAGTATTGAAGTTATATTGTTCAATTTGTTTTCTTTCTTATGTCCTTATTAACTTTTTGACTTATTTTACAAACATTACTATATGCGATTATATATGGTACAGGAACACACGGAAGAAGACCATGGTGAAAGTCTAGAGGGGTGACACCAAGAGTTTACCGCACTGGGTGACACCAACCCCAGTGACGCCACTGGTTGTCTCTGTCGTGATTCTACCAATTTTGGTTGTCTTTGTAGTGATTCTGTCAGTGACGGTTGTCTTTGTCGCGATTCTACCACATATTGATTGATTGATTGATTGATTGATTGATTGATTGATTGAACTTTATTTTCAAAGTATTACAAATTGGGCACGGAGGCCCGACTATCATTCGGCCCTTCCAACCACCCATCTTTCGTTCATCAATAGTGCATGATACATTTATATAGGAAAAATAAATCATTGTCAAATGAATGTTGTAAACATAAACAATGCATATTACCATGTTATGAAACACATCCCCCACCCACCCACAAAAACCCCAACCAATACAATCACACACCCAGGCACATATACATTCCCCCACACACACACCCATCGCACACACACACAACCCCCACCCACACACATCTCACCACCCACACATCTCGCCACACACGCACACATTAACCACTCATCCCCAAATCCACACACACTCACCCGCTCACACTTCCTCCAACCACCAACTCACACACACCCAACCAACAAGCCAAACACACATCCCCCAACCACACATCCCCCACCCACACACATATCCCCCCCCCCACTAATCTACACATCCCGAACCCATTCATTCATTCATTCATTCATTCAGTAGCATGTCCTTTGCAGAACCACGCTCCCATAACAACCTTCAGGAAAACCTCTCGATCATAAGCAAGAGGTCCCGCGTCCGATACATCCATCTGGAGATCATCCGCCACATCCTGAACCCATCTTCTCGTTGGCCTTCCTCTTCCTCACTTTCCTCCATTATTGTTCTCTCCAAACTTTCGTGACGTTTCAAGTGACCAAAATATTTAAGTTTTCTTTGTTTTATTGTCTTCAATAGCCAACCTACTTCAATATTCAGCTCTTGAAGTATGGATGCATTTGTTCTTTTCTATACCCAAGATATTCTAAGAACTCGTCTATAACATTTATATTCAAAGGCATTTACTCGCTGTTCAGCTTGTTTAGTTAGTGTCCAGGTCTCAAAGGCATATGTTGAGATGGGAAAGATGCATGCTCTTAAAAATATAATTTGTGTAGTTCTGTTTGTCATTCAATAATTTATTCAGTTGTTTTAGTCTTTGAAGAGCAATTGATCCATCCATCCATCATGTGCCATCCCGGTAAATGTGGACGGTCATGTTCTGCCATCTCACTCGATCACCAGAGTCGTGGATCAGCTCCGTGTTCCTGTCTCGACCATGCCAATTCGCAATGGCAATTCTTGTTCTAATCTCTTCAAGGCATCTCCCATCAGATGCTATGACTGTGCCGAGATAACAGTATCGATTCACTTGTTTAAAACTATGCCCATCTACTCGTATATCACATTGTGGTATTTCCTTCTTCCCAGTGACGACCATAATCTGTGTCTTCTTAATATTCAGTTCTAACCCTAGTTGTTCACTGTGTGCAACAACCGCATCTACTAAATTTTGCAGGTCCTGTTCATTGTCTGCAATCAAGACTGTATCATCTGCATATCTAATGTTATTGATGTATCGTCCCCCAATGTTGATTCCTTCCATATCTTCTATATTTCTGAATATATTTTACTGTACAGGGAAAAAAGATCTGGCGACATTACACATCCATGTCTCACACCTCTGTTAATAGGCTGATATTGACCTACATCGTTATCAATTCTGATGGCAGCTTGTTGTTTCTAATATATGTTTTTTACAAGTCTAAGGTCTATTCCATCAATTTGTGGATCTTCAAGCATTCTTATCATGTCGGCATATCTCACTTTATCGAAAGCCTTTGTGTAGTCAATAAAGCAAAGATATAGATCTTTGTTTACTTCTATAGAAATCTCAATTACTGTTCTGAGTATATACACAGCATTTACTGCGCCCTTGCCTTCTACAAACCCACATTGTCTACTCCTATTTCGGGTTGTATTTTCTTCCTAACTCTTTGCATGATAATTCTCAGTAAAATCTTCGTGACGTGGCTCATTATACTAATTGTTCTATTTTGATCGCATTCCATGGCTCCTGATTTCTTCGGGATTGCAATAAATGTAAAATTACATAATTCAGAAGGTATATCTCCAGTATCGTATATTGTGTTCAGCAGTCTGGTCTCTAGGTCTATTCCATGTTCTTCTAAGGCATTGATCATTTCTACTGTGATGTTATCTGTACCTGGGGTCTTGCCAGTTTTCATATGGTTAAGACCATTCTAAACTTCTATCTTCAAAATTGATGGTCCTTCATTATTATTCCGATGATCATATTGTTCTTCTCTTGTATCATCATAAAGGTCTTTTACATAATCTGACCACGCATGTAAATCTGATCTTTTTCTATTATGATTTTGTCATCTTTGGTTTTTAGGCAACCCGTTGATGTATGTGTTCTTTTGTTAGTGATGTCATTAATTCTTTTGTGGATTAATTTGGTATTCTGAGTGTTGTGTTGGTGTTCAATTTCCTTGCAATGTTCCTCAAGCCATGTTTCTTTTGCCTCTTTGCCTAGCTTCCTAATTTTCCTGTGAATCTCTTCATATTTTTCCTTGTTATTTTTGTTATTTCTTCTTACTTCCGCAGTTTTAAGATGTCTTCCGCCATCCATTTCTTGCGTCCTATTATCTTTATTTTTGGGATGGTTGTTTCCGCAGCTTGGTTGACTGATTTCTTTATTATTTCCCATTGGTCACTGACGTCTTGAAATAATATTTCCATATCGGACAATGCATCGAATCTGTTCTTTACCTCTACGTTGAATTTATATTTTATTTCCTCACGCTTCAGTGCTTGTAGATCAAATTTTGTGTTTCTTAGTGAATATTTGACTTTCTTTAATTTTATATGTAAATTGCTTAAGATTAATCTATGGTCGCTGTAGCAGTCTGCGTTTGGTATAGTTTTTGCGACTTTTAAGGCATTTCGAAATCTTCTGTTGATGAGGATGTAATCAATCTGATTTCTGCTCTTATGATCAGGACTCCTCCATGTCCATAATCTCCTTGGGTGCTGTTGAAACCAGGTGTTTCCAATAATCAAATCATGCTCTTTTGCACACTTTACTAGTCTGTAACCTCTTTCATTCTGTTCCCCTATTCCATACTTGCCTACTATGCATCCGTCCTGTTGATTTCCAACTTTGGCATTCAAGTAACCCATTATGATAGTTACTTCAGAATTCTTGCATTTCTTGAAGGCTTTCTCTAAATCACTATAAAATTCATCAATGCTGTCATCACTACTGTCTGCTGTTGGTGCATAAACTTGTATGACGTTGACATCAAAGGGTCTTCCACTCAACTTCACCAGTAACACTTTATCTGATACAGTCCAATATCCTTTGATCGATTTTGCTCTCTCTGTATCCATTATAATTGCTACTCCTCGCTGTTGTTTCTCTCCACCAGAATAGATTATTCTACATTCCTCGGATGTCATAATGCCCATTCCTGTCCATCTGGTCTCACATACACCTAACAGGTTAATATGTAATCTTCTCATTTCATTCTTAACGTTATCAAATTGTCCATCTCCACTCATAGTTCTTACATTCCAAGTTCTTACTTTCAATGTTGATATTATTTTGCACACAGTCGCCTGATGACGGTCTGGAGTCACCTGGTGCACATGACTACCCCTACCGGGCGAGGCTGCTCCTAGGGAGCACCCATTTACGCCGTTTCTCTGATTATCGATAAGACTGCAGTACATGATATTCTTGGCATCTGTAAAGAAGGTAGTTTGCCATTGCTTTCCTTCCTAGCAGTGACCATACTGGTCGATGACCGTAGCCATTGTCTCCCAAAAAAGGAGATCCTCTGCCTACCGTCGTGAAACTGTAGACCATAACCTACAACTATCTGTGGGCTTCTCTTCAACTTCATCCACCACCTGCACCCATGGCTTCACGTAACCCTGATCAGGGGGCTTAACGGGTACTCCACCTTGCCCAAGGGTGTCCCATAGGCTAGCGGAGGGAAGGAGGCACCTTACCTCTCCTTTGATAGGGGATACCCCTATCCCGCCACCCAAGAGAAATTGATATTCGTCGTTTAATTTCTTTCATTGTGTCACCGTTGTTGGTAAACAATGACCCAAGATATTCCAAATTTTCCACCACCTCCAATTTTTCCTCATTAACATATATTTTTTTCTCCATAGTGGTTTTATCTTTATGCATTATCTTTGATTTTGCTATGTTAAGATATAAGTTGTGATTTTCACTATTCAATTGGGTTGAGGCTATTAGGTTTTCTATACTATTTTGAGTTGTGGATAGCAATACTGTAATATCAGCATTCCGAATCTCTGGTATGTCATGACCACCGATATTTAGGGCATCATATAGCTGTTTATATCATCTCTTACATTTCTCATTATATTTTCGGAGTGCAGGTTAAACAAATAGGGGGACAGCACATATCCCTGACGGACTCCTTGCTTGATGTCAATCCAATCTGATGCCTCGCCATCTATTCTAACCGCTGCATGTTGGTCTAGATAGAGCATTCTAATGAGTTGTATTACATGTGGTGGAAAGCCCATATTCCTCATGATTTTCCAAAGTTTCTGATGTTGTACACAATCAAATGCCTTTCAATAATCCACAAAACATGAGAATAGGTTTACATTAAATTCTCTGCACTTCTCTATTATTAAACGCATATTGAGAATGTGATCACTTGTTCCTCTTCCTTGTCTAAATCCAGCTTGAACCACGTTAATTTCTTCTTTCTTCTTCCATTTTCTTACTAAGTATCCCGAACGCACCCACACACAAATCCTTCCTCCACACACCCATTTCCCACCCACACATCCCCCACCCACATAATATGCCCCACCCACCCACACATCCCGCACCGACACACACACACACATCCCCGCAAACACACACATACATCCCCACTCATACCCCGACACACACACACTCACCGACCCACAAATCCTCCACCCACCCACTAACACACCCCCACCTAACCTTCTCCCGACCACATATTCCTCACCCACACAAACACACACCTCACCAACCCACACATCCCTCACCAACCTACACACAAATCCGTCAAGCACACACATATTTCCCACCCACACTTCCCCCGCCCACACACATCCCCACTCACACACATCTCCCCCACTCACCCACACATCCCGCACCCACCCGCACACACATCCCCACCCAATCACATATACTTCACCCATATACTCATCCCCACCCATCCCCTTACCCATACAAACTAACCCATTGACACATCCTCCACCCACCCACACATCCACCAACCACCCATCCCTCCAACCACACATCCCCACCCACCCACACACATCCCTCACCAACCCACACATCCCGAACACACCCACACACAAATCCCTCAACCACACACCCATTTTCCACCGACACATCCTGCACCCATACACATCCCCACCCACACAACCTCCCCAAATCACCCACACATACCGCACCCACCCACACACTCACACATTCTCCACCCACACGCACATCCCCATCCATCCGCCAACCCTCACACACTCACCAACCCACACATCCTCCACCAACACATACACACCAACCACCCATCCCGCAACCACACATCCCCCATCTACTTATCCCCCACACAAAGCCCCCCCCCACCCACAAACACATCCTCCACCCACACACATCCCCACCCATCCATCAACCCACACACACTTACCCACCCGCACATCCTCCTCCCACACACACACACACCAATCACCCACCCCAACCTCACATCCCCCATTCACACATCCCCCACCCACACACATCCTCCACCCACATACATCCCCACTAATCCACCAACCCACAATCACTCACCCACCCACACATCCTCCTCCCACACACACACACACCAACCACCCATCTCCCAACCACACATCCTCTAACTACACACATTCCCCCACCCAGACACATACTCCACCCACACACACATATCTCCACCCATCCCCTAACCCACTCACACCCATCCACCCATACATCCTCCACCCACCCACGCACCCACCAACCACCCATCCCCAACCACACATCCCTGTGACGATCTACAAGCTGCCATCAAACTCAGCTATATTTTCTAGGCAAGTTCACGTTCAGTAGTTTGCCACTGCTCTCTGAACGAGAAGTCAACGTTGAAGTCCAACTGTAGGGGTTGAACTCGTGCCCGCCATCAGCGTATCAGAAGTGTCAGAGCGTCGCAATCAATCCCAGAATATATTTGTTGGGTGGGGGGAGGGGGCTGTGTGTGATTTATCAGAGGAGGTAACGTTCATTTGTTTCCAAATGCTTTCTGAACGACCGACGCTCATACCATTGTCACAAATCAACACAAGGCGGTCTGCTTCCAAATCGTCTGCAGCTGATTTCGAACGGGGAAGCCGTAATTCCGAATCTAGTTCGCTATCCCTTCCACAGATACGCGGACACCAGGGTTGTTAATGACAACACAGACATAACCAGGGTTGTTATATGACAACAAAGAGACACGAACACTAGAGTTATTATGTGACAACACAGAGATAATCTGGGTTGTTATATGACAACACAGAGACACAGACACCAGGGTTGTTATATGACAACACAGAGATAATCAGTGTTGTTATGTGACAACACAGAGATAAACAGGGTTGTTTTATGAGAACATAAAGATTATCAGGGTTGTTATATGACAACACAGAGATAATCAGGGTTGTTATGTGACAACATAGAGACACGGACACTAGAGTTGTTATATGACAACACAGAGACACAGACACCAGGGTTGTTATATGACATCACAGAGACGTGGACACTAGAGTTGTTATATGACAACACATAGATAATCAGGGTTGTTATGTGACAACACAGAGATAATCACAGTTGTTATGTGACAACACAGAGATAATCAAAGTTGTTATGTGACAACACAGAGATTATCACAGTTGTTATGTGACAACACAGAGATAATCAGGGTTGTTATGTGACAACACAGAGATAATCAGGGTTGTTATGTGACAACACAGAGATAATCACAGTTGTTATGTGACAACACAGAGATAATCACAGTTGTTATGTGACAACACAGAGATAATCAGAGTTGTTATGTGACAACACAGAGATAACCAGGGTTGTTATATGACAACAAAGAGACACGGACACTAAAGTTGTTATATGACAACACAGAGATAATCAGGGTTGTTATGTGACAACACAGAGACACGGACACTAGAGTTGTTATATGACAACACAGAGACACGGACACCAGGGTTGTTATATGACAACACAGAGATAATCAGGGTTGTTATGTGACAACACAGAGATAATCAGGGTTGTTATGTGACAACACAGAGATAATCACAGTTGTTATGTGACAACACAAAGATAATCAGGGTTGTTATGTGACAACACAGAGATAATCAGGGTTGTTATATGACAACACAGAGATAATCACAGTTGTTATGTGACAACACAGAGATAATCAGGGTTGTTATATGACAACATAGAGATAATCACAGTTGTTATGTGACAACACAGAGATAATCACAGTTGTTATGTGACAACACAGAGATAATCAGAGTTGTTATGTGACAACACAGAAATAACCAGGGTTGTTATATGACAACAAAGAGACACGGACACTAAAGTTGTTATATGACAACACAGAGATAATCAGGGTTGTTATATGAAAACACAGAGATAATCAGGGTTGTTATATGACAACACAGAGATAATCTGGGTTGTTATATGACAACACAGAGACACAGACACCAGGGTTGTTATATGACAACACAGAGATAATCAGGGTTGTTATATGACAACACAGAGATAATCAGGGTTGTTATATGACAACACAGAGATAATCAGGGTTGTTATGTGACAACACAGAGACACGGACACTAGAGTTTTTATATGACAACACAGAGACACGTGGACACCAGGGTTGTTAAATGACAATACAGAGACACGGACACTAGAGTTGTTATATGACAACACAGAGATAATCAGGATTGTTATGTGACAACTCAGAGACACGAGTGCTGGAGGTCCCGGGGTCAGGCCCCGGTGAGGACCGGGATTTATTTAAAAAAATCCACCTGGACTTCCAGTAATAAAATTTCCCCTGGTCTCTGGGTAGTGAGATCGGACGCCCGTGTGTATTGTTGCGCACGTAAAAAAAACCTTGGCAGTTGGAAATCGAAAAAGAGTAGCCTAACGGCTCTGCCCGGGCAAAATTTCGAGTTAAAAATCTACCCAAAGTATTTCAGGATCCTCGCAGATGCAACGGAGTTCGTACATTGAGCTGAGTTTCTCCAGACTCAGGTTTGAGTTAGGAGGAAAACGGAGCACGTATGGGTTAAACCGTGTGCCGTGATGTTGATCCAACGACTAAACTAGACTAAACAGAGATGATTAGGGTTGTTATGTGACAACACAGAGACACGGACACTATAGTTGTTATATGACAACACAGACATAATCAGGATTGTTATGTGACAACTCAGAGACAGGGACACCAGGGTTATTATATGACAACACAGAGATAATCAGGGTTGGTATATGACAGCACAGAGATAATCAGTGTTGTTATATGACAACACAGAGACACGGACACCAGGGTTGTTATATGATAACACAGGGATAATCAGGGTTGTTATGTGACAACACAGAGACGTGGACGCCAGAGTTGTTATATGACAACACAGAGATAACCAGGGCTGTTATATACAACACAGAGACGCTGACACAAAGGCTGTATTATATGACAACACAGAGACGCGAAAACCAAGGCTGTGTTATATGACATCACAGAGACGCTGAAACCTGATTTGTTATATGACAACACAGAGACGCGGACACTAGGGTTGTTATATGACAACACAGAGACCCGGACACCAGGGTTGTTATATGACAACACAGAGATAACCAGGGTTGTTATATGACAACACAGAGACCTGGACACCAGGGTTCTATATGACAACACAGAGATAACCAGGGTTGTTATATGAGAACACAGAGACCTGGACACCAGGGTTGTTATATGACAACATAGAGACTCGGACACCAGGGTTGTTATATGGCAACACAAAGACGTGGACACCAGGGTTGTTATATGGCAACACAGAGACGCGCACACTAGAGTTGTTATATGACAACACAGAGACGCGCACACTAGAGTTGTTATATGACAACACATCCGCGAACTGTAAACATCTGACCAGACATGGTGAGTCAGGTACTGCTGTGGATAGGACCATACTTTGGCTGAGAATGTAACCAGACACCGCCCAAATGTTACTAGGTGTTGATAGAACTAGGCTATAGCGAGTGTCTGTGGTCGCGCCCAAAGTTGGTATTGCGTGTCGCGGACGTGTTCGAACAATACATTCTGGCCAGCTTTCAGAGGTGATGACGGTACTTCATTTTTAATTCACCGCAAACAAAGGAATTTCAGGAGTTCCAAGAAATTATGCGGCATCAGGGTAATTCCATAGTGGGTGTAAGGGTGTGATGATATTAATTACTGATACAACAAAACAATGTTTGCATATCCTTTACTGTCCGCTGTCAACATCAGCATCTTTCAGCTGATTATTGATTTCTTTGCAAGATTACGCTCAGTAGTTTGCCATTGCTTTCTGAGCGCCCGGTTCACATAACCCGTAAGTTACCGTCGCGATTCGAACCACTGCTGATTCTCACCGTCGTCACGTTACTTACGAGAGTATACGAGACTACGGAGAAAAGTCGCTAACCTCTAGGCCAGGAAGCCGGCAATTACTGATACAGACATATAAAATTGCTTTCGCAAGTAGAAAGCAAGCAAGTGCTATTGTGTAATATATATAGTGAAATAAAGAATTATATAAGTTGAATGTGTTGTCGATAACTTCCGGTTGATTGTGTGGCGGACTGCTCGACCGATCGATGGATGCAATAAATGCTTCTGGGTCCGGAGGGCCCTCACTGTCGTCGGAGTGCATATCCATAGCTTGTGCTACTGGTTTCATCGTGTGTATGTCCCATCTTAAGGAATCGGTCTTCGTCAGCAAAAATAGAAAGTTGTGAGTGCGGGTAATCTCTTTGGCGCATTGGCGTGTTGCAATGCAGAACCATATATGTCTCTGGTCTGTGCGTCTGTATGTCTGGGCGTCTGTATGTCTGTCAGCTATATGCGCCCTGAAAGCAAAAACAAAATATAATAAAAGTTATCTCAAACGACAACTAGCTAATAAATACTCCAATATGTAATGTACGTTATACCTTCCTTTGGTATTTTTAATGGCCATGTTAAAAATTGCCTTAGTGAATCATGTATTATTGATTATTTTCCATGCGTGTTAATGCATATTGTTCTTTTGTTGTCTAAGATTAGCTTCGTAAGTAATTTATGAATGAAATAACGTATGAGAGGAAATAGAGAAGAAGGGCAGAATGTCAGATGGGCCTACGAGCCCAATTCTTAACTCTTTGAAATTGAAGTTTGTTTGTTAGTTTGTATATTTGTGTGTCTGTAAGTCTGTGCGTCTGTATGTCTGTGCGTCAGCATGTATGTCAACTACATGCATGTATATCTGTGCGTCTGTAGGTATACAGCTGCATGTCTGTAAGTGTCTCTAAGCGTGTATGTCTGTTTGTTGTTTGTCTGTAAGTCTCTATGCGTCTGTGTGTCTTTCAGCTGCCTGCCTATATGTCTGTCTCTACTGCCTGTGATTAATGCTTTAGAAGAATACGGAATTGACATAAAGTTACCAGACTCCTGAATACTATATATGATACTGGAGATAGACCTCATGAATTATGTAATTCTGTATTTATTGCAACCCAAACGAAATCAGAAGCCTTGGAATGTGATCAGTGGTTGGCGAGTGGGTGGGTGGAGGATGTGTGGGAGGTTGAGTGTGTGTAGGTTGGGGGTGGGTGGGGGATGTGTGTGTGGGTGCGGGATGTGTGGGTGGGGGAGATTGTGTGGGTGGGAGATGTGTATACGTGGGGGATGTGTGGGTGGGTGCGGGTTGTGTGTGTGGGTAGGTGCGGGATATGTGAGTTTGCGGGAATGTGTGTGTGTGTGTGTGTGTGTGTGTGGGGGGGGGGGGTGTTGGATATGTGGTTGGGGGATGTGTGTTTGGCTGAGTGGTTGGGGATTTGTGGGTGGATGGTGGAGGATATGTGGGTGGGTGAGTGTTGGTAGGTTACGGGATGGGTGGAATATGTGTGCGTGTGGGTGGGGAAATGTGTGAAGATGGGAGGATGTATGGGTGGGTGATGGATGGGTGGATGCATGCATGTGTGCCTGTGGGTATATGTGTGGTTGGGTGGTGGATGTGTGTGTGGGGGACACGCGGATGGATAGGGGATGGGTGGGTGGATGAGTCTGGGATTTGTCTCATAACATTGTAGCATGCATTGTTTATGTTTACAACATTCATTTGACAATGATTTTTTTCCCTATGTGAATGCACTATGCACTGATGAACGAAAGATTAGTGATTGGAAGGGCCGAATGTAAGACGGGCCTGCGTGCCCAATTTGTTATCCTTTAAAAATAAAGTTCGTTCGTTCGTTCGTTCGTTCGTACGTTATCAACATTGTACAATTAGTATACTTCGTCACATTACGAAGATTTTGCTAAGAATTATCATGCAAAGAGTTAGGAAGAAACACAATCTGAAATAGGAGAAGAACAATGTGAGTTTGTAGAAGGCAAGGGTACAGTAAGTGTTGTGTATATACTGAGAACAGTAATTGAACGTTCTATAGAAGTAAACAAAGATCTATATCTTTGCTTTATTGACTACACAAAGGCTTTCGATAAAGTGAGACATGTTGACATGATAAGGATGCTTGAAGATCTACAAATTGATGGAAAGGACTTTAGACTTGTAACAAACATATATTGGAAACAACAAGCTGCCATAAGAATTGATAAAAAAGTCGCTTAAAAGTCGATAGGGTCGACTTTATTCCACCGGGTTTTATCCCATATGGCTCGGTCTCTTTCCGCAGCGAAGAAAGCGTTGCACAAAGCACTAACCCCGTAGCTCTAGCGACGACCCACAGGAGTCTCTGAAAGTTTGCACTCGTGAACAGAAGGACGCTGCCCGGAATTGAACTCACAATATTCAGAGCCCGAGTCAAACGGCTTGACCACTTCGCCACGGAGACTCCTGCTTAATAATGAGAAAAATTGAAAATGAAGTAGGTCAACACCAGCCTATTAAGGAAGGTGTGAGACAGGGATATGTAATGTCTCCTGATCTTTTTTCCCTGTACAGGGAAAATATTTTCAGAAATATAGAAGATATTGAAGGAATCAACATTTTGAGGACGATACATCAATAATATTAGATATGCAGATGATACAGTCTTGATTGCAGACAATTAACAGGACCTGCAACATTTAGTAGATGCGGTTGTTGCACACTGTGAACAACTAGGGTTGGAATTGAATTCTAAGAAGACACAGATTCTGGTCGTCACTAGGAAGGAAGAAATACCACAATGTAATATACAAGTAAATGAGCATATTCTTAAACAGTCTCGGAACAGTCTTAACATCTGATGGGAGATGCCTTGAAGAGATTAGAACAAGAATTGCCATTGCGAAGGTAGCCTTTTGCAAGATGAAAAACATACTGACCAATAAAAAGATTTCAATTAAAACGAGAAAAAGAGTGTTGAAGTTATACATAGAACCTGTACTTTTGTATGGATGTGAGGCGTGAACAATGAGCAGACAAGCTGAAAAACATCTGATGGCTATGGAAATGTGGTTTCTGAGGAAAATGCAAAGAATGCCATGGACAGACAGGAAAACCAATGAACAAGTCCTACAAGAATCAAATGAAGATCGTAAACTGATTAGAGACATTAGACGTTGACAGTCAAAATTTTTTGGGCATGTTATGAGAAGAAATGAATTGGAGAACTTAGTGACAACTGGTAAGATCGAAGGGAACAGACCACGGAGAAGACCTAGAAGTAAATACCTGGATGGCTTGGCCACGTGGCATGGTCAGGACAGAAACACGGAGCTGATCCACGACTCTGGTGAACGAGTGAGATGGCAAAACATGACCGCCCACGCTTATCGGTATGGCACATGATGATGACTGCCTGTCTGTTTCTCTGTCTGTCTGTTTGTCAGTGTGAAGGTCTGTCGACAACGTTCAACTCCACTGGTGGACTAAACTTTCAAGATGATCAGTGTTCCGCCGTTACTTCTATGGGGCTGTTTGTTTAACTTGTCGGCTGCCTGTTTAACTTGGCTGCTGCCTGATGGTTTAACTCCTCGGTTGCCTGATTGTTTAACTTGCCTGCTGTCTTATGGTTTAACTCCTTGGTTGCCTGATCGTTTAACTCCTGGGTGGTAACCTTGTTATTCCACATGTGGCGAGCCAATCACAGTAGCGCAGTGGCCAGCACCCTCACCGGCAAGTCAGTGGTCATGTGTTGGACTTCCCTTAGACAAAGGACAGTTCTGTTCAGCGTCCTGGGCTTGCTGGTCCACCAAGCCTAACATGGTTGCCAGAACAGTTCGTTGGAAATAGGAAACGAAAGAAGAAGAAGTTTGTTGGAAATAAGAGTGACCTGCGTGACATTGATCACATCAACCATCTAGTGCGGTCGGTCTAAAAAATATAGAGCTCGTAATATATACCCAATACCCGAATGCATAGAAAGACGCCGTTTTGCTGACTTTTACTCGGGCAAACTGTAGTGCTCTGACGTCACCGTCAATCGACATCGTCTTTGGCTAGCGTTTCTCTTGGTGAATTTACCGCCCAATTTGTGATCTATTGAGAGATGGCACACACACACACACACACACACACACACACACACACACACACATACACATATATATATATATATATACATATATATATATATATATATATATATATATATATATATATATATATATATATATTGAATTGTGTCTCTCTCCTGAATAGGTGCTCTGAACAGTTTGTGTAATCGTCTGCGTGTCCTGCTGTATTCACTCTCGCAGCCGAGATTTATCTACGCTGACTTCTCAAACAAATCGTCTGGACTCGTTCTTCATCTTCAACAGGCTATCACATTTTCTCGCCCGCGCCGGACAAAAGTCACATTCAATAAACGGTGCATGCTGAGAATCGCGTAAGGAAATCACAATCTCTAGATTCTAGAATGAACCGATTAATCTACGTCGCTGGGATGTTAATTCTTCTGCCAGAATTCATAGTCTCGGCTTGATGGAAAGCAAACGCCGTGCAGAATTCTCAAGAAAAAGATAACTTTTAACCTTCCATCGGATACCCCAAGTGCCCGGATGTCTGGATCTCGCCTATTGTCGCGCGGGAACGAGGATATTTCATAGGAAGTGACGTAGATAGAAGCAAGGTCGAGGTTAAAGTTGCGTAGGTTGGCGTCTACAAATGGCCGCCTCTGGCGATAGAAGAGATGAGGATGGTAGAAATACTGAAGCAGAGATGAAAGATTTGAGGTGATCGATCACATGCGTGGCAGTTACATGGGAAACAACTTTCATATCCTGAGCTGCGGCAACCAATATAGTGTGTTTAAGTGTTTACGAATGCTCCGTGAATGTTCCATTACACGTGTAAGGACGTTTTTTTTTTCTAATTTGCCACTTCCTTTCTCCTACTGCTTTTGCTGTGAAGCGTCGCAGAGACCAGTCCGTCATCATCAGGTGCCTTGTTATCTGACGCAGACATGTATGTCTTTATACAGATCTCGGTCCTTGGTGCTGTGTATCAATTCTGCTAATGATATTCCTTCATGCCACCGTCTCATTCCATCCAGCAACATGTCTCTTGGTCTGCCGCTGTCGCTCTTCCCACTGATATGTCCAGTTGTTTCGATTGTTGGAGAAGTCGTCGTGACATTTTGTTACTTGTAAGCGTTTTCTAGTCAAGATCACAACACGCTTCTCGTATTCTGGTGATTCATCGATTGTTACAAAAGCAGTTACGAGATGTAATTGTTATTGGTTTGCTTGTCTTGTTACTTGTGCTAATATCATATTTGATTTCGTCAATGTCTCTTGTACTCCATCTAGCCAAATCTTCCTGAGTCGTCCTCTCGCCTTGTATCCCGATGTTCTCACGTAGAACGCTCTAGCCGCTGGTTGATCTTGTTCCATTCTAATAAATGTCCGAACCATTTAATTCTTTGCTGTTCTATAAAGTCTGAAATTGGTGTAATCCATACACGTCTTCTTTGTTTCTCATTTGTCTCTCTATCTCTTCTTGTCTTTCATCTGAGTTTCTTATGCATCTCATCTCATATGGTGTGAGTTTACTCCTGTGTGTTTCTATACTGTTCAAACAACAACAAAAAAACAACAACAAACAAACAAACAAACAAACAACAATTTTGGTGTTACTTTTATTTAAAAAAATATTCGCTGATTGGACATCAGTCAACCTATCGACTGTGTCTATCTGGTCATTAACTTCTTGTGGTTACCTAAATTGTACTCACCTCATGATTCGTGGGGCCATGAAAGAGGTCAAGGTCAAAACAACATTTTTGACAATAACTAGTCACAGGTTCATGATAATCCCTTGAAACTTACTGAACACAAACTATCTGATCATATTATTGAATGCCTGTAAAAGATTGATGCTCCTCGAATAAATTCAGTTGGAAATTTAATGGTGCAAGTATGGCACAAATCACTACAGAACAACGACTCATCGTCACTGGACGTTTACAGGCTGGACAGTCACAAATTGTAGTAGCCAGATAATTGAATCTGGTAAGAAGCACCATTAGTCGCCTTTGGAAGTGATTTCCGGCCGCGCAGTGGAAACCCAGAATCACAACTGCTGCCAAAGACCACTGAATAAGGCTGCGGCACCTTAGGAATCGATTTGCATCTGCGTCCTCCACAGTCCAGTCAATGCCAGGAGCTTGTCGAATTTCAGATCAAACGGTCAGGAACCGGCTGCACGACACTGGTCTTTCCGTTAGACGACCCTACAGAGGTTCTGTTCTTACGCACCGGCATCGCCAGAACCGACTGCAGTGGGCGAATCTGCATCATCAATAAAATGTTGGTACAAGTTTGCAATTGAAACTGCATTAATGATGCGTTTTTTTTTTTAACAGTATAGGATATTCCGTCTGGCATCTGTGACATAGCGTTAGGACGAATAGAGCGCGTCTGTCAGCCTCCTGTCTGTATGCTTGTTGATATTTGGATCCTGTGCTATTTGATATAAAATAGAGCGTCTGTCATCTCCTCCCTGTGTGCATTCTGATATGTGGATGCCGTAGGATCGGTGCTATTTGAGAGAGTAGTCGACGTGGCTGAACGGGTAATAGCACTCGTTCCTCAACTTCCGGTATACTGACGGCCGGGTGAAAGGTTCAATCTGCAGCATTAAGTTGGACTTCAACGTTGACGTCTCGTTCAGAAAGCAGTGGCAACCTACTGAATATACTACTCTCTAGAAAGTCAACATGGGGTTCATGGTAACGTCCTACACAGGAGACGGACCACTGAAGCTGTTTGAGAGTTTATGTTGTGTTCATATTATGCTCATGTTGTGCTCCTGTTGTGTTCATGTTGTGCTCATGTTGTTTTAATCACTACATAGTGCAAGGCCTGGAGAGTCAATACAACTGTATCCCTTGTGTGTCTAATGGAGTGCATCTCATACTGTGTATCTATCGGTTGTGTATCTAATGTTGTGTATCTTATGTTATGTATCTCATATTGTGTATCCAATGTATACCTAATCTTGTCTATTCATCGTCCTCCGATCCTGTGTCCTATTGACAGTATCAAAGAACCAGCTTGAAAGGTTGGAGCGCATACCAAATGCGGCCTTGCGGGTGATTCTGGGGTGCACAAAGGACACACCAATTATATGCATGAGGCCTATTCTGGCGCTACCAACATTGGTGGATAGGCAAGCCAAATGGTACCTGAGAGTTGCTGCAGATAGGGACCAACCCCTGCATGAAGCCATGGATATGGTCAAGGGTCATAGACTAAGACGAGGCAGGTCCTGGATGGCACAGGCGGAAATATCTATACGTTAGATGTGTGATCTAGAGACCATCAATCGTGAAAAAGGTGGGTTAAAATACCGTAAGACATGTCGGACTGGCACAGTGTACGATAGCAGCACTTAGTCATGAGGGCAGAGAATAGACAGCGGGCCGCACTGAGTTTGAAGTGCAACAACAGATCCAGAGTAACACATGCGAAGGTGACAGTGATCTACACCGATGGGTCAATGGTAAGAAACAGGCGGAGTGGTTGGGGTTTCTTTGCGAAGGCTAATGGACGATTCTTGAAAAGGGAGTCTGGCCTCCAGAATGAGAAACGGAGGTGGAAGCAGTAACAGAGGTATTCCGTTGGTTAGAGGAGACCACTGCAACACACATTGTATTCATTACGGACTCAAAGAGTATGTTTAGTCAGGTGGAGAAAGGAGTGTTTCGTGCGGAATGGCTGACCTCGCTTCAGAGGTCACAGATTGTGAGAATTGTATGGAATTTTTTTTTCTCTGGCCACGCGGGAATGCGGGGGGGGGGGGGGGGGGGGGAGAGAGAACAGGCTGATAGGCTGGCAGGGAATGCATCTCTCGGTGGTAGATTACTTATGGACAATGGGGAGGTGGTCGTGCGTCTGTGGGACCAGGTGGAGAAGGTGGGGGAACAGATTGATAACCCGTATGTGAAAAGAATGAGATTGCGTGGGATCGGCAGGGGTTCTGGAAGAATCTCAAACCTGAGAGGGAAGACCAGGAGAACGTTCAATCAAATAGCGGTGGTAACGATTAGTAGTATGGCTATTCGCTGGCTGTGGAACGAGGGGACGGAGCGTGTTAGGTTGTGTCCTGAGTGCAGTGATGTTGGTTCTTAGCTCAGCTCAACTTAACAACTCATCTCTTGTGTCCTGGTTTTCTCTCTATCTATTTATATAAATCTGTATCAATATTATTCAGGAAAACACTTGTATCTCACCTATTATATCTATATCATGATATGATACCTTGTGTTACATTGCTCAATAGATAATTAACATGTTTATTCATTATCCCGTTTCTCTTGCTCTAAATCTATGCCAATAATTTTCTCCACAAAAATATAGACGTTCAAATATATTATAATGTGTTGCAACAATTAGCGGAAATGTATTGTGACAATTTGATAGGCAATAATGTGTTGTTGATGCAATTTTCCCGATATATCTTATCATCAAAGGTGCAATCAGTAACATCTATATATAGGACACGCCTGCGATGGTTAATCACGTGAGCAGGCAGAAAACACCTTTTTTTTTACCACAGAGAGCTGAATAACGGTCGTGTCGGCTGCAAAAGCCCGCCATTTTGTTTGAGTTCATTAGCAAAATGAGGAGGAACACTTACAGCGCCAGAAATTTGCAGCAGCCTCGGTGTAGGAAAGAGAAAGTAGCGATGTGCGAAAGAGAATCCGATGTGTTTCAAGATCTGAAAGATATTTATCTTTTTCAGCTTTCTGTTTAAATTAGTTTCAGCAATTGACATCTAGATGCGGGCAAAGGTGCTGGCACTTCGGTTAGTGCTGGAGATTTCGTGGCGTCTCTTGGCTGATGTGGGTTGTAATCATGTGTTTCGTGCTTTCTTATCGGACAGACCGCGGCACATCTACTAGGTGATGTTTGTGCAGTGTCTTCCTCACCATGAATCTCATGGATGACACCAAACAATCAGATAGACAATATTATATGGGCAATTAAGCCAGTTTAGTTTAGTCGATGGATCACCATCACGGCACACGGATGTAACCCATAAGTGCTCCGTTCTCCTCCTAACTCAAACCTGAGTCTGGAGAAACTCAGCTCAGTGCACGAACTACGTAGCACCGGCGAGGATCCTGAAACACTTTGGGTAGATTTTTAACTCGAAATTTTGCCCGGGCAGCGCCGTTAGGCTACTTTTTTTCGATTTCCAACTGCCAAGGGATTTTTTACGTGCGCAACAATACACACGGGCGTCCGATCTCACTACCCAGAGACCAGAGGGGAAATATTACTACTAAGTCCACGAGAAAAAAAATCCCGGTCCTCCTCGGGGCTTGAACCCGGGACCTCCAGCACTCGAGGCGGACACCATACCTCGAGACCACGCAGCGCCCTTTTTTTATTTATTTTTTTTTTTTTAATTTAATTTAATTAATCCAGAGAGACAGACAAGAATATTAGACAATAATGTATAGGTAAATAGATCAGCGAGAGCTGGGGTGACCCAGAGGCTAGCACACCTGCCTACCGTCCCGCACGTCACGTGTTTGAATCCATTCCAGAAAGATATTATTAAAATTTACTTGGTCTCCTATGGTCGACACAGGCTAAAATGGATACCAAGAAATTTCCATTTACGAAAATGTACAGGCGAGAAACTGACCACACACAATGCCCATTGGTCTAATAAAGACTTATATGGATACATACAGAGGGAATAGCGGAGTCCATGGGAATCTCGATATATGAAGCCCATAATAGGGCACTCTCCCTCTGTTTATACTTCACATAGACACCGCAAGGTATAAGATGTACAAGATGAGATGAGATGAAAAGATGAGATGATCAGATGAGATGAGATGATGAGATGATGTTATTGGGTGAGATGATGTGCTGAGGAGATGGGGGTGATGATATGAGATGGTGAGATGCGATGATGAGATGAGATGAGATGATGAGATGAGATGATGAGATGCAATGATGAGATGAGATGATGAGATGAGATGATGAGATGATATTATGATATGAGATGATGAGATGAAATGATGTGATAAGGTGATGTGGTGATATGATGTGATGAGGGCATGATATGATGAGATGAGATGATGAGATAAGATGATGAGATAAGATAATGAAATGAGAGGATGAGATGGTGAGATGAGATGATGAATATATGTATGTACGACGCTAGAGTGGTAGTCAAGCATGGAGCGGATCTGCTGCCTTCAAAGTCGCCAGAAACGGGGTCACCTCCAGTAAGCAAGGGAAGTGTTCAGAATTTCCATGAGTGAGGGGGGTGTTTAGAATGCCCATGGATGAGAGATGTATACAGAATGTCCATGAATGAGGGAGGTGTTCAGAATGTCCATGAACGAGAGATGTGTTCAGAAAGTCCATGAACGATGGAGGTGTTCAGAATGTCCATGAAAGAAGGTGTTCAGAATGTCCATGAGTGAGGGAGGTGTTCAGAATGCCAATGAACGAGAGATCTGTTCAGAATGTCCATGAATGAGGGAGGTGTTAAGAATGTCCATGAAAGAGGGAGGTGTTCAGAATGTCCATGAACGAGGGAGGTGTTGAGAATGTCCATGAATGAGGGAGGTGTTCAGAATGTCCATGAACGAGGGAGGTGTTGAGAATGTCCATGAATGAGGGAGGTGTTCAGAATGTCCATGAACGAGGGAAGCGTTCAGAATGTCCATGAATTAGTGGATTTGGTGCATTAAATTCTTGACCTTGAAAGTTAAGAAACAAGTTTTTGTACTTTACATAGAACAAATTTTAACATACGGCTGCGAATCCTGTACAATTAGTAAACATGCGAAAGAGTCTCCGAATGCTTTGGAGATGTGGTTTTATAGTAGAATGCTGAAAATTAATTGGATAGCCAAAAATGAGCAATCTGGGTATTTTGAGGGAAGCAAGGTCGCAAAGACAACTTATCACAAACATTAGAGAGAAGCAGTCATCGTTGTTGTCTGACCACATTATGAGAAGACAAAAACTGGAAAACGTGATGACAACAGCAAAGATTTGCAGAAAGAGAGATAGAGGAAGGCATCGTGAGAAGATTCTTGGCAGTCTTGTGTCATGGCATGGGAGTCAACACACGAATTGATACATGCCGTCAGAGATCGTAATTTGTGGAAAGGCATGATCCCCCTCACCTGCCGGCCCACCACTGGATGCTGATGATGAAGAGTGGGCGGCAGTAGTCTAGTGGATAGACGCTCGCATGCCGGCCCGGTGGTGTTGGGTTCCATCACTATCGGGGTGAATTCGTATTTATAAATTTGACCTGGTCTACCACGTTAACCCGGCTTAACACTGGAACCAGAAATTGTATTAGAGGGTAAATACGGAAGGTGTGAGACTGACCACAGCCAAGGACGTGCTGATGGGGCTATACAAACATGCGTCTGGCACCCTCTGACCAATGTGCCTACAGGAGTGATTATTAACGGCTGCTGGCCGACGATGTACTAGGGGAAGAGGGTGGATCCCATGTGTTTACAACCAGCTGGTTACGGCAATGAGGTTCTTGTGAGGGGGTGGATGTCACGTGATTACAATCAGTTGATCACTTGAACAGACAGCTACTACACCTGAGTACATTTACCGGAGATACTGAGCACCCATGGGCTTGCCCGGATCGTTATGGTATCAGTTCCTTTGATTTTGTCTTCTGGCCACATGACGGCTGGAGCGTGGACTAGTGTGGAAGAAAATAGGATAAGCACCGCATGCCACAAAAACAGAACGCTTTATGACGAGTGGCATCATGCTTAAGCTCACTTATACTATCTAAAGTATACTGAAGCTTAGCCAGCAACAACGCGCTGATTCCCGAGCCAAGACATGCAAACGTTCAGTTGCCAAATACCGGTATCATAACACTCAGGTTGTTTCCATGCGTGTTCAGTCATCGTCCTCAACAGCCAGTGAAAAACTCCAGTATTACTGGCACCAGTAGCAGTCCGATTATGTGTCCCTCTTGCCTCGGAGTGCTGAGTGTCGGCCAGAACCTCTGGTCACTCCCTGCAGCGCCATTCTCTCCAGTCCGCGATGATCTGCCCGTTCTTCCGCACTATACGCAGGATTCCAAGGAGCCCCGACCACGTCCGCCTTATCATTCACCAATACCCAACCAAACGGTGCAGACCCAGCCAATCTGTCCGCCTGCTCGTTTCCCATCACACCGGCATGTGTTGGGAGAAAACATCCAACAGATTTTCTGTCTATGACGATACACAATCAATCTATACTGTATGTTTAGTGTTCTGTCTATGGCTATACACAATCTATACTGTACGTTTATTGTTCTAACTGTGGCCATACACAATCTATACTGTATGTTTAGTGCTCTGTCTATGGCAATGCACAATCTATACTGTATGTTTAGTGTTCTGTCTATGGCAATCCACAATCTATACTGTATGTTTAATGTCCTATCTATGGCGATACAAAATCAATCCTATATCTTTAGTGTTCTTTTTATAGCGATACACATTCTATCCTGCACCACAATCTGTCATATTTGTTTATTATTATTTCTCTGAGGGAGCACAACCCATCGCCTTGTATGGCAATTCTCGCTACTGCAACCTGGTACGATCAATATATGTATATATGTCTGGAGCCACCCTGGACCGTCTACCTCAATTCTCCAGACATAAATGTGAATTCACTTGGAAGATGTAAGTTACCACCAGGTCTCAGCCGTTCCCGGGTTAACGGTACACATAAAATTTATCGACCTGGTGCTGATGGGGTCGCAGACACACGTCCAGTTGTGTGTATAGATAACCCAGACTTAAGCCAGCCCAGACAGATAATTGGCTGCCCCTGCCACAAATGATATTCGTGGTTGGAAACAAACATTTATTTACTAAAAGTCTGTACAACATTTTCTTTCTCCTCCACTGTCTTCTTATTTGTGGCAAGTCGGTGCATCTTCCACTTTCTTCTATTATAGTTTCTAACTTGTAGCATATCTCGGCATGGTGTGCTGTCTTCTATGATAATTTCTAGCTTGTTGCATATTTCGGCAACCCAGCATGTGAAGACAAGATTCGGAGACTGCGCGAAAGAAATTATTGATGATTCAACAGGCAAGACGGCGTTTACCTGCAAAGCGTTGTGGAACGTAATGAGCACAGCAAGACACGTAGCGCGCCCTGTCATCCACTGCACCTGTATTCGCCTCCAGTCGTCATGACTTATCTTGCCACTGGACCCAGATGGACTCAGGCTAGAGAGTGAGGTCGACAAATTGCGCAAATCTTCCTCACTTTAATTCAGTTCATCGAGCAAGTAATTATGTATCCAAATTCATATATCACCTTCAAGCCCTGTGACGATGGGTGAGCGGCGAAGCGACAGGCGTGGGTATGCTGGCAGCCGTACTCGCACACCTGCACACAGGCGGCTCAGGCCATATGGTCGTCTTCTACAGACCGGAGCAGCAGTGGGATTCGGCAGCCCCCTGAGCGACTGAGCAGCCCTCTAAATGAAAGCACTACTTACCTCCATAGCATGAGGAAGGGGCTAGAAAAGGTGTTCTAAACATTGTCTGCTCCATCATTACCTAACCAGCTAGCCGCGGTTGGTGGGTACCCTATACTGTGTTCGACATACAAACAAAGTAAAAATATGTAACATGTAAAGCTAATACAGCAAACAATGTTCCTTTGACAAACGGACGTTGGAACGTACGCACCCTACTTGATAGAGACTGCACGTCGTGCCCAGAGAGACGAACAGCACTGATTGGGAAAGGGCTGGGCAGGTACAACATCGACATTACAGCCTTGAGCGAGACACGACTTGCAGAAAAAGGCCAAATCTGTGAAGTAGGTACCGGCTACACATTCCTCTGGGGTGGAAGGAAAAGCGAGGAAAGACGCCATTTCGGTGTGGGATTTGCAATTAAATCGGCCCTGGGTGGCAAATTAGCTGGATTTCCTAAGGCTGTAAATGACAGGCTTATGACCATTAAGTTTTACCATTATGACCCTTGCTGAATGGAAGGAAGCATGCAACCATTGTGAATGCCTACACCACAACGATGATCAATGAAGATGACGTCAAGAACAAGTTCTTTGAGGACCTGCAAAATGTATTAACATCTGTTCCCAAAGGAGACAAACTTATACTCCTTAGGGATTTCAATGCCAGAGTAGGCACAGACACTACCTCTTGGAGTGGCATTATTGGAAAGCACGGAGTCGGAAATTGTAACAGCAATTGACTCCTCCTCCTTCAGACATGTTCCGAACACAATCTCCTGATTACCAACAGAATGTCCGTCTTCCCATATGTCAACAACCTGATTTCATACAATCATGCGGACCCTTCATTCACCCCTCGTAACTAAAAACACATCGTTGGGTAAATGGACTACCACAATTCATGTTTAATTATATTTTACAAAGCTCGCTCTCTGAGCATACACAGTTAACATTCATTACTCAATTGCAATAAATTATCATTGATTAAGTGTAACTATGCCCTCTCTCTAAACTATACACTGCAAGGGAAAACACAGATGTCCTGTCACACCGACTGTCAGTCTCCGTCTGACTCAAATCACATGTCCAGTCCAGTTTCTTGTCCCCCTTTCTCGTGCTGTTAGTTGTGCGGCGTGCTGGCACACTTGCCACGTCGTCCAGTTGTCCAGTCCTCGTAGCTGTCGTGTTGTCCTTTAAAGTGTCGTCCCTGGAGTGAAGAGAGTCAACACCCACATTATAATATTTTTTCCCTATCAATATCCTGGAGAATCCACCAGCTTCCGTCCAACACACTCCATCAACCCGTGGACACCTTTTCCTATCACTCTCTCACTGTCGTACTATGCCCCCTCTCATACTTCCCCAACGCAACATACTCAACAACGCTTGCTTCTAAAAATTAATAAAGATTAATTTATTAAAAGAAAAGTGTAACGTATATGAGACGTGTATGCGAAGAAAATGTGTGACGTGTTCTATAAAGTGTGTAGAATCGGACTCTCAGACAACAACCCAGTCAGCTCATCCTAGCAAGGCTAGACCACAGCACGTTACATCAGAACAGGTACATCTCACCCAGTGCCGAAACCATCTTGCCGGATACTGACTTGCCTTTGTAGACCTCTGGTAATCCCATTTCATGATCATCCGAAATAGACACCGGTGGTAATAACAGTTAATCATGGACCGGTTGCACCCTACACAATGTACGTTCCTATCGTTCCTAAAGAATGCACAAGTCCTTTGTAGTGTGTACACAGTTATTAATGTTAATTGTTAATGTACTTGATCCTAACTCGTGTCTATCTAGCCTCAAGTATCATGTCTTGTGTTCTATTACACGAGATTATATCACACTATGTAACTATTATAATTAATGTTCTCGGTTAGTTACTACTGTCTGATGCTGTGTGGTGCATTAACAATCATCACCCCTCTTAGGTGAATCATCTTCCTTCTAGCTTTAGTTACGTTCTGTACGAAACTTTATTGACTGTTCAACTGGTGTTCTTCCGAATGGGATTTGAACCTTTCCTAAAACCTTGTTGAGTTGCCTCGGATCTGGTAGGGAACCTAGGATAGAAACAACACATCTGGTGATAGTACTAGTCACTGATCCTACCGGCTGAGTGTAAGCCTATTGCCTTGCTCAGTGATCTTTAGCTAACTAAACTCTGTCATAGAGTAGATTAGCTACCCACCTAGGGCCGAATCAGGCTATGACAAGGAAAGAACCATACAGAGTGCAAAACCCCAGCGGGCAATTTCCCCGTCTCCCAATTATCCATCATTACTCTATTCTAACTAGCATAGCGTATCACCACTACACTACTCTATTCTTAACTCGGCTACTGCTTAAATTAATTAGAACTAATATTATAATAGGTTATACCTTAAATGGCACTACTGCAGTCCTATCAATCATATCTACATCTGCCATGATAGGCACGTGTAAAATTAAGTCACTAATTAACACACGGTAGACATTATTCCATCAGAACCACAGTGCCCTTGCACTCCCGCCTAGAGCCACATTTTTCAAGTCCCCCAGTTGGCCCCAACTCGGGTTTATATGGCAAACTCCCAAAGTTGGCCACGTGACGTTATCCTTTATGCCCACACCGGTGGCACATTGGGCAGATCATCCCCTGTCAGGCATCCATCCCCCCCTGGCTCCATCAATGTTAGATTTGTCATCACTGGTTTTGACATCCAAAACAATCTAGAGAGTTACTGTAGAGTTCCAACAAAGGGTTTCGATACCAAGCTGCCAATCATGGTTTCTCAAACAACCTTACATTGTGCACGTGACGTTGTTGATGTCCGGCAGGTGTTCCACTGTTTCCAATAACAAGCCCTCAACTTGCTGTCATGTGGTGACAGTCAAAACCGCCATTCCGTCTGATGTCCGGAACTATAGATGACAGACGGAACTATTCCATATCCTGAGCGGGCAAGGCTATGTGATTCTAACTGTTTATGAACTGCCAGCGCGGTGTATCCATTCCTCTCACTCACCACCAAATGTGTATATGTGCTGACCCGATGTAACCCGTGCAGCTGTGTTTACTCTGTTAGTACGACTGTTGTGGCCTAGAAAATATACGCCAAGCAAACGTCGGTATTATCATTATCTGGTTAACTCATGGCGATCTCGTGACAGTAGCCTACAGCTATACTAGAGTTCAGTCTGTTTACGGGTAATCCCCGTGCTTACGGTACTCTGTCCTATTACAGGAGTGAATCCCGTCACGTCCTAGTTATGTCCTAGCTAGGACACATGCGTGTCCTGTCTAGGTCTAGTCCTACCACTGGTTTGGAGTACTATCTCCTTCTACTGTCTTTCTCTGTGTATGCTCTTGTATAGAGTCCCTATTATGTCCTGTCTTTGTCCTTTACTTTCCTCTGTCCTTGTCCTACTTCTATCTCTGTCTCTTAAGAGAGTAGTCCATCTCACTCTTCTCCATCGTGAGTTTAATCCAGATGATTCATTCTTCTTCTTCCGGAGCTGGGTGTCTTGACAAGAAGTCCGCTCCAACATTTTCCTTCCCAGGAATGTACTCCACTGTGAAATTATAAGGTTGAAGTAACAACGACCATCGCATCAAACGGGCGTTGAGCTTCTGAGAAGTAGCCAGGAACATCAGGGGTTGATGATCCGACTGGACTCGAAACTTAACTCCATACAAATATGGCTGGAATTTTTGCACTGCCCATACGAGAGACAAGCACTCTCTCTCGACAGTTGAATAATTCCTCTCCGCCTGTAGAAGTTTCTTACTTGCGTATGCTACAGGTTTCAAAACCGAAGCATCGTCTTTTCCTTCCTGTAACAAAGCGGCTCCAATTCCAATCGCACTCGCATCCGTTCTCAACAGAAATGGTGGTTTTGAAAGGTCAGGGAGCTGTAATACAGGTTTGCTGACCAAGGCCTCCTTTAACTGACTATAGGCATTCTCACATTCTGGTGTCCAAATGATTTGGTCCGGGAATCCCTTTTTCAAGGTTTCCGTCAATGGAGCTCCCAATTCAGTGAAATGTGGGATAAATTTGTGGTAGAACCCACACAACGAGAGAAAAGATCGCACATCCTTCTTCGTTTTTGGCCTTGGTGCATTTCTGATTTTCTCCGGGTTCTTTTCTTCCGGGACAATGTGTCCTGGAGTGATGGTGTGACCTAGAAATTCCAGAGTCTGGTAACCAATCATGCACTTGGTTGGACGAGCAGTAAGCCCTGCTTCCTTGAGCCTATTAAACACTCTCTCCAAGGATTGTAAGTGGTCATCCAAGCTGTCACTGGAAATCAGAATATCATCCATGAATGTGATGATGGACGGATCCTGTAACGGATCTAGTAAAGTCCTCATCATGCTTGTAAACACACTGGGTGCATTGCTGAGTCCAAAGGGCATGACTTTGAATTCGTAGTGTCCACTGGGTGTACTGAAAGCCAACAGTGGTCGAATCTCCGGTTTGACTGGTATCTGATAGTAACCCCGACTCAGATCCACCTTTGAAAAGTACCGAGCCTTATGGAGCCTAGCGAATAACTGAGTTGGATTCGGCAAAGGTTCCACCTGAAATTGTGTGTGACTGTTCAGAAGTCGGTAGTCTATACACAACCTGTGTTCTCCACTTGGTTTCCGTAACAAAACTACCCCTGCATTGTATGGGGATGTGGATGGTGCAATCACGTCATCCTCCAGCAGTTTTTGTATTTCCTCCTCCAGGGCCTTTTCCTTAGAGAATGGCACTGGGTAAACCTTTTGACGAACCGGCTCCTGTGTGGTCAACGTCGTCTCGAACTCAACCAACCTCGTTCGTCCTGGTTTATCAGTCGTATCTCCTTATGAGACTTGAGAACCTGGGTTATCCTTTCCCTCTCCTGGGAGGTCAGATCAGGGTTCACTTGCACATCCCTATAGGTTTCCTGGTGTACCAAGGGATATTCCCTGCCCTCGCTGGTTCCCACTTCTGTCTCCACTGCAACTGCCATTGCCATGAGGTGAGCTGCCTTGTCTCCGGGTCTCTCTTCGTATTTCCGCAAGAGATTGATATGGAAAATCTTCGACTTTCCCCGGATCCGGATCTGATAGTTGGTTCTGGATATCACCCTTTCCACGGGAAATGGTCCTTGCCAACCTATCTCCAGTTTGTTGTTTCCCGTTGGGAGTAGCAACAAGACTTTGTCTCCCACCTCTAGAGATCTTTCTTTAGACCTACGGTTGTAATAAGCCGCATGTCTTTTCCTGGCCTTTTTCAAGTTTTGATTTGCCAGAGTCCATCCCTTGTGGAGTTTTTCTTTCAGTTCCTCCACGTATTTATAGGATGAGATCACTTCTTCTGACGTCCCCTCTTCAGTCCAACTCCTCAACATGGCTTCCAACGGTCCTTTGATTGGACGACCAAACAGCAACGTAGCGGGTGGTAGTCCTGTTGAGCCATGAGGAACTTCCCGATAGGCAAAGAGTGCTGCTGGGATATATTCATCCCACCTATCAGGTTTTTCCTGCGCTAGTTTCCTGAGCATTGTCATCAACGTGCCGTTGAAACGCTCTACTTGTCCATTGGCTTGAGGGTGGTAAGGGCTGGTATGTATGTGGTTAGAGTGAAACACCCTAAATACCTCCTCCATGAGTTTTCCACAAAACTGAGACCCATTGTCCGTCAGAATTTGATCCGGAAAGCCTAATCTGGTAAAGGCCTCCATCAGTGCGTCCGCCACTCTTTTCGAGTCTATCTTGGTCAACGGTATGGCTTCACCCCACATTGTACAGCAATCCACCATTGTGAGTATATACATGTTCCTCTTCCTAGTCCTAGGAAGTGGACCCACGATATCGATGGCTACCCTCTCGAAAGGAGAGTTCATGATGGGCATCTCACCCAACACCACCGGTGCTGTCCAGTGTTTCGGTGCCACCCTCTGGCACTCAGGGCATGACTTCACATACCGACGCACATCATCTGTCATTCCCGGCCAATAGTAATGGCAGGAAATCCGCTGCATGGTGGCGGCCATACCCATGTGTCCACTAAAGGAGATGGTATGCCCCATATGAAGAATCTGGGACCGGTGAGCTTTCGGGACGACCAACTGACCGTATAGGTTGTCTCCCCTTCCTGCTCTCCCGTAGAGTATCCTATTCTTCATGTAGTACTGCCCCCGTCCTGGTGGATCAGCACTTTTCTGCAGCTTTTTGTAGCAAGGACGTAAAGTATCATCCTCACTCTGGGCAGTTCGTAGCTCCCCCGGCATTGGGTTAGTCACAATTGCGTCTGCCTCTTCCGTTTTCGTCTGAGAGCGAGTCTGCATTGCTCTCATATGGATTGGCTCCCTGGGCATTCCCAGAAAGACATACCGGCAACCTAGGATGACTGGAAGAAGGGGATCGGTCAATACAGCGGCCTTGATGGTGCCGGTGACGTACCTTGACCGAATCTCCACATTAGCAATGGGCAACTTCATGACTACAGCACTCTTCTGTGCAGGCTGTATCTCCATGGTTTCACCTGTGAATTGTTATGGATGTACCAGATCCGCAGAAATCACGGCCTCCCCGTCCAGTCCTGTGTCGCATAAACACTCCACTTGACGACCGTTAACCTCCACCAATTCCACTACAGGTGGTTTTTCCTGGTCTGGAGTCTCTTCCTCGGCCTCGACCTGTTCGGTGGGCTCCACCTTAGGTTTCCTGGGGCACACGACGAATTGAGTGTCTCCTGACTTTCCCCTGCAGTCAATAGCATTGTGCACCATTTCCCTGTCCTATATTTTCTATTGCGGACTTGAGTGAGCTCTCCTGGTGGCGAGCTTCCTTGTTGACCTTGGCATTTTCCGTGACAACCTCCTTGGAAGTCACTTGACATGCTGCGAAGTGAGGGTTCTTAGCCTTCGATTTGCAGTCCCTCGTATTGTGAGAGGGTGACTTACAAATTGAACACCACTTCTCCGACCACGGTCGTTTTGCTGTAGAGCTTGAAGTGCTCTTGCTTCCCTCCTTCTTCTTCTCTGAACTATCCTCTGATTTTTGTACATAAGGTTCCCACTTTTTTGTTCCTGAGTTTTTGGCTTTCTTCTTATCATGTTTCTCTTGACTTTTGGTGTTGGTGGAAAGGTTCTCCCCTGCCTCCCCATGTACCTCGACGAACCGTTCTGCTAATTTAGTCACGAGGTCAATACGTTCTGCTCCTTGTTCTTCCAGGAACGTCTTGAGAGGTTTAGACATTTGCTTCTTCAGCTGGTCGACCACCATGAGCTCTTCCAGACTCTCATAGTCATGTGCGAACCCAGCCAAATCCATCCATTTATGGAGATAAGATTTTAGACGCAAACTGAAGGCGGCAAACAACTCTCCCGGTTCTCGTTTCGCTGCTCGAATTTTTTTCCGGTAGGTATGTGACGTAACCTCGAATCGTTTCAGCAGAGCCGTCTTTAACTCGTCATAATTGTTCTCATGTCCTGGTGGCAGGCGAGAATAAACCTCGTAGCCGGTCCCGCGTAAACCCTGGGATAGCTTAAGATTCCATTTGTTACGCTCCAGACCCATAACAACTGACATAGCCTCGAAGCGTTGAAGGTACTGGTCAATCTTCTCTTTGTCCTCCTCGTAGACCGCCAAAGGAAACTTCATAGCATGGTACCCATGTCCACCTACTGGTGTTGAGCCTGGGATGGAGGAACCTCCAACTGCTCCCTCAGTTTCTCCATTAGATTGACTCTTGAACTCGAGTTCCCGCATCCGGTACTCGTGCTCCCTCTTCTGTGCTTCCTGTTCAGCTTCTAATTTCCTAGCTGCTTGCTCAGCTTCAAATTTCCTAGCTGCTTGCTCAGCTTCAAATTTCTTAGCTGCTTGCTCAGCTTCCAATTTCTTAGCTGCTTGCTCAGCTTCCAATTTCCTAGCTGCTTGTTCCAACTCCATCCTTCTCAATTCCAACTCGGCCTTTCGATCTTCCCTTTCTGCTTGACGATACTCTCTCTCCACTTCCTGTATGTAATCCGTTAGAGCAGAACCCGACAGTTCCATTTCTTCCCCCTTTGCCTTTAATTCTAACGTGCTTAGTTTAGGGGTGGCCATTATACAGAGAGGTAAGCTAACAGGTCTAGTACAATATAACTGCAAATTACTATACAGATATATGAACAAGTACTATAAATCTAGATATTACCACACACAGCACATTCACTCAGTAACAAGAGTAGAATCAGGACCACAGACCTATGCAGACGTGTGAAGTGTGAACAGGTAAGATATTAGTCCTAACCCCTATCCACATTCACTCTAGCTGGATTCTCCAAAATGATATCTCCCTCTTATAACTAAGGATCCCGTGTCAAAAGACCCCGTTGTCAGAAGATCCCACTGTCAAAGGTTCCTGCTTGCAGGAGATCTCGCTGTCCAAGGATTCCGTTTACGGGAGATCCCGCTGTCCAAAGATCCCGTTTACAAGAGATCCCGCTGTCCAAAGATCCCGTTTACGAGAGATCCCACTGTCCAAAGATCACGTTATCGAGCCCCCAATAATGTCGTGTTGTCCTTTAAAGTGTCGTCCCTGGAGTGAAGAGAGTCAACACCCACATTATAATATTTTTTCCCTATCAATATCCTGGAGAATCCACCAGCTTCCGTCCAACACACTCCATCAGCCAATGGACCCCTTTTCCTATCACTCTCTCACTGTCGTACTATGCCCCCTCTCATACTTCCCCAACGCAACATACTCAACAACGCTTGCTTCTAAAAATTAATAAAGATTAATTTATTAAAAGAAAAGTGTAACGTATATGAGACGTGTATGCGAAGAAAATGTGTGACGTGTTCTATACAGTGTGTAGAATCGGACTCTCAGACAACAACCCAGTCAGCTCATCCTAGCAAGGTTAGACCACAGCACGTTACATCAGAACAGGTACATCTCACCCAGTGCCGAAACCATCTTGCCGGATACTAACTTGCCTCTGTAGACCTCTGGTAATCCCATTTCATGATCATCCGAAATAGACACCGGTAGTAATAACAGTTAATCATGGACCGGTTGCACCCTACACAATGTACGTTCCTATCGTTCCTAAAGAATGCACAAGTCCTTTGTAGTGTGTACACAGTTATTAATGTTAATTGTTAATGTACTTGATCCTAACTCGTGTCTATCTAGCCTCAAGTATCATGTCTTGTGTTCTATTACACGAGATTATATCACACTATGTAACTATTATAATTAATGTTCTCGGTTAGTTACTACTGTCTGATGCTGTGTGGTGCATTAACAATCATTACCCCTCTTAGGTGAATCATCTTCCTTCTAGCTTTAGTTACGTTCTGTACGAAACTTTATTGACTGTTCAACTGGTGTTCTTCCGAATGGGATTTGAACCTTTCCTAAAACCTTGTTGAGTTGCCTCGGATCTGGTAGGGAACCTAGGATAGAAACAACACATCTGGTGATAGTACTAGTCACTGATCCTACCGGCTGAGTGTAAGCCTATTGCCTTGCTCAGTGATCTTTAGCTAACTAAACTCTGTCATAGAGTAGATTAGCTACCCACCTAGGGCCGAATCAGGCTATGACAAGGAAAGAACCATACAGAGTGTAAAACCCCAGCGGGCAATTTCCCCGTCTCCCAATTATCCATCATTACTCTATTCTAACTAGCATAGCGTATCACCACTACACTACTCTATTCTTAACTCGGCTACTGCTTAAATTAATTAGAACTAATATTATAATAGGTTATACCTTAAATGGCACTACTGCAGTCCTATCAATCATATCTACATCTGCCATGATAGGCACGTGTAAAATTAAGTCACTAATTAACACACGGTAGACATTATTCCATCAGAACCACAGTGCCCTTGCACTCCCGCCTAGAGCCACATTTTTCAAGTCCCCCAGTTGGCCCCAACTCGGGTTTATATGGCAAACTCCCAAAGTTGGCCACGTGACGTTATCCTTTATGCCCACACCGGTGGCACATTGGGCAGATCATCCCCTGTCAGGCATCCATCCCCCCCTGGCTCCATCAATGTTAGATTTGTCATCACTGGTTTTGACATCCAAAACAATCTAGAGAGTTACTGTAGAGTTCCAACAAAGGGTTTCGATACCAAGCTGCCAATCATGGTTTCTCAAACAACCTTACATTGTGCACGTGACGTTGTTGATGTCCGGCAGGTGTTCCACTGTTTCCAATAACAAGCCCTCAACTTTCTGTCATGTGGTGACAGTTAAAACCGCCATTCCGTCTGATGTCCGGAACTATAGATGACAGACGGAACTATTCCATATCCTGAGCGGGCAAGGCTATGTGATTCTAACTGTTTATGAACTGCCAGCGCGGTGTATCCATTCCTCTCACTCACCACCAAATGTGTATATGTGCTGACCCGATGTAACCCGTGCAGCTGTGTTTACTCTGTTAGTACGACTGTTGTGGCCTAGAAAATATACGCCAAGCAAACGTCGGTATTATCATTATCTGGTTAACTCATGGCGATCTCGTGACAGTAGCCTACAGCTATACTAGAGTTCAGTCTGTTTACGGGTAATCCCCGTGCTTACGGTACTCTGTCCTATTACAGGAGTGAATCCCGTCACGTCCTAGTTATGTCCTAGCTAGGACACATGCGTGTCCTGTCTAGGTCTAGTCCTACCACTGGTTTGGAGTACTATCTCCTTCTACTGTCTTTCTCTGTGTATGCTCTTGTATAGAGTCCCTATTATGTCCTGTCTTTGTCCTTTACTTTCCTCTGTCCTTGTCCTACTTCTATCTCTGTCTCTTCTACGTCTATCTCTGTCTCTCCCAGCACCTTGACACCATGAGAAATAGACATCGTGGATGCACCCTAGCTCGAAACACTGGCACCTCATTGATTATGTCATCGTCGGGAGGAGTGACAGACATGACGTTCGAGTGACAAAATCCATGTGTGGTGCCGAATGTTGGACAGACCATCGTCTCTTTATCTCAAAAATAAACATACACATCAAACCACCACGGCGCCCTCAAGAGGTAAAAGTGCAACACAAAAAAACAACAACAACAACAACTAAATGTCACCCGCCTAATCAGCAAAACAAATGCAGCTGTCGTTTGAATATATACTGGAAGACCGCATCAAGAACAATGCTGCAGCTAAACTGGATTCGGAAACAGAGTGAAGAGCCCTAAAGGGCATAATTTACAACAATGTTATGGAAATCCTGGGTCCAGCCACCCCCCCCCCCCCCCCCCAGGTCCCCAATCCCGAAAGCATAAAGACTGGTTTGATGAAAATTTGAAGACATCAAGCAATTGCTGGCCGAGAAACATCTTCTCCTCAAGGCACATTTGAATGACCCTAAGTCAACATTTTATTTAAAAATCGATGCCTTCAATAACATCCAGAGAGTAGCGCAGCAGAAACTTCTGCACATGCGGGACTCCTGGCTGAGCAACAAAGCTGATGAGATTCAAAGCTTTGCTGACAGACATAATATGAATAACTTCATTGGTCATCCATAAGAAAGAAATCCTACAACGCCTGGCAGAGCATTTTAGCAACATCTTAAATGCAACCTCCTCCTTCGATGATGAAACATCAACTGCCTTCATTAAGTCCCCACTAATGACCTCTTGATGACCTGCCAACCTTAGTGGAAGTAAACAAAGCCATGCAGCAACTTACCAGCGGTGAGGCGCCTGGTCCTGACTCAATCCCAGCAGAGATATACAAGGCAGGTGGGCCGGTCCTAATAGAGCAGCTTCACCAAGTCTTTGCAAACATACCTGGATCTTTTCTTCGGGTCATGCCGGTGTGCTGGGGAATGAACAGGCGGACAGATTGGCTGGTTCGACAAAACTTGGTGGAGTATTGATGCATGACAAGGCAGACGTGGTTGCATCCTTGTGGGAGCATGTGTACACCTCGGAGGAGCAAATGGATCACCATTGTCTGGCAAGAATGAGGCAGCGAGGAGTGACGAGGGGATCTGGCCGACGCTCGACGTTCAGAGGAAAGGCGAGACGGACATATAATCAGATTGCTAGTGGAACTATTGATGTTTGAACTCTTCGCTGGCTGCTGAGGATGGGGACGGAGCGCTTATGGGAATGTCTCGAATGCTGTGATGTCGGTTCCTAAATCAATCAATCAATCAATCAATTTGCAAACATATGGGTGAACGAGACAATTCCATAAGATTTCTAGGACGCGTCAATAGTCCACCTTTACAAACGTAAAGGGAACCGCCAATCCTTTGACAATCCACAACTGCAGGGAAGATGCTCGCCAGAATTCTTCTCAATCGCCTCACAAACCATCTCGACCTAGGTCTTCTTCCTGACTGTCAATGTGGCTTCAGAAAAGAACGAGGAACTGTTGACATGATTTTCGCTGCTAGACAGCTGCAAGAGAAAAGTCAGGAACAGAACTCCGAAATGTTCTCCACTTTCATTGATCTTACCAAGGCTTTTGATACAGTCAGCAGAGAAGGACTGTGGAAGATTATGGCGAAATATGGCTGTCCACGAAAGTTTGTCCAAATAGTGCGGCTATTTCATGATGGTATGCAGGCAGAAGTTCAGAAAAATGGTGAGCTGTCTGAGCACTTTCCAGTCACCAATGGAGTGTAGCAAGGCCGTGTCTTGACACCAAAACTGTTCAGCCTCATGTTTTCAGCTATGCTGACGAATGCCTTCGAGAACAGCGACATTGGAATACATCAATTATCGCATGGTTGGAAAGATTTTCAATCGCAGAAGACTGCAAGCTAAGACCAAAAGTAACGGCGACACCGTAAGAGACCTCCTGTTTGCTGATGATTGCGCTCTTTATGTCAACTCAGAGGCAGGCATTCAATACAATGTTTCAGTTTTTTCATATGCCTGTGCCAACTTTGGGCTCAATATCAACTTAGAGAAGACTGTAGTTATGTACCAGCCAGATCCAGGGATTAATCACACCATGCCGAATATCAAAGTGAATGGCCATAGTCTAAGTGTTGTGGACAAATTCACCTATATTGGCAGCACTGTGTCACAAGCTGCCACAATTGATGTCGAAGTGAATGCAAGAATCTCCAAGGCCAGCGCGGCCTTTGGCAGACTGTACAAGAATGCGTGGAATAGAAATAGAATAATCCTGCAAACAAAGCTGAAAGTCTACAAAGCAGTCGTATCATCCACACTGCTATATGCTTGTGACACCTGGACTGCTTATCAGCGACATGCTAGGAAATTAAACCACTTCCACACAGTCTGCCTTAGGAAGCTAATGAATATTAAATGGCAAGACAAGATCCCAGACACTGAAGTTCTAGAAAGAGCGTCAATGTCCAGTATCCACACTCTACTAATGAAGAATCAGATTCGCTGTGCTGGATACTTGACTCGCATGCCAGATCACAGGCTCCCTAAACTAATGTTTTTTTTTATTTTTTAAGGCTAGCTGCGTTGTGGTAAACGCTCCCAAGACGGTCAGAGGAAACGCTTTATAGACACTCTGAAGATGTCACTAAAAGCTTTTGGAGTTCATTGTGACACTAGGGCGACTGCTGCAAAAGACCGAAATTCATGGCGTACAGCATTACGCAAGGGTGCAGTCACATGTGAAGCAACCAGGACTGCAAGAGCTGTGAAGAAAAGGCTGGACAGAAAATCCACTGCAGGAGATCCTCCTCCTGGAACTTCAAGCATTCTTTGCCCACATTGTCAAAGAAAATTTCAGGCCAAAATAGACCTTATCAGCCATCTTAGAACTCACGGCTCCATACTTCCAACTTCACTGAATGAAATGAATGGTAATTATCATTATTGATGGACAAACAACAAAAACAATGCATATCTCGGCGCCGTTTAATTTATTATGTGATAGTTTGTAACTTGTTGCATAACTCGGCATCGTTCACTTTATTCTGTGATAGTTTTTAACTTGTTGCATATCTCGGCATGGTGTGCTGTCTTCTATTATGGTTTTAACTTGTTGCATATCTCGGCATGGTGTGCTGTCTTCTATGATAGTTTCTAACGTGTTGCATATCTCGGCATCGTGTGCTGTCTTCTATGATAGTTTCTAACTTGTTGCATATGTCGGCATGGTGTGCTGTCTTCTATGATAGTTTCTAACTTGTTGCATATCTCGGCATGGTGTGCTGTCTTCTACAATAGTTTCTAATTTGTTACATATCTCGGCATCGTGTGTTGTCTTCTATGATAGTTTCTAACTTGTTGCATATCTCGGCATCGTATACTGTCTAATTCAAGCTGTACAAGTTATTGATTTCCGATGTTCTATCGTTCACTATATTCTGTGATAGTTTCTAACTTGTTGCATATCTAGGCATGGTGTGCTGTCTTCTATGATAGTTTCTAACGTGTTGCATATCTCGGCATCGTGTGCTGTCTTCTATGATAGTTTCTAACGTGTTGCATATCTCGGCATCGTGTGCTGTCTTCTATGATAGTTTCTAACTTGTTGACAGACAGACAGACAGACAGACAGACAGTGAGGCAGTCAGATAAGCAAACAGACCCACAGACGGAGGGACAGACAGACACACATACGGACAGACGGACAGACAGACAAACGGACGGGTGGACAGACAGACATAAGGACAGATGAAAAGACGGACAGACAGATAGACAAACGGATAGACAGACATATTGTCAGACGGAGAGTCAGACGGACAGACGGATAGACGAATAGACAGACAGACATGTAGACAGACAGATAGGCAGACGTGCAGACACTCAGATAGACAGATTTACTGGGGTGATGAATGGATGAACAGACAGAGAAGATAATCAGGCATTACGCAGACATACTGGCATACAGACGGACGAACAGACAGACAGACAGACAGACACTTTATGCCAGGGATTGCAAGATACTACACCTATGGCCCCATGTGTAAGCAGGTGACCACATTTAAGATTAGAACTCAACGCCCACGCAATGACTCCGATGACTCTAACATATGTGAGTTGGGTATTTTCTTTGAATTATGATAAACTGATTTCCGGATGCCTTGTATTGCACCCCGGATCACTGATGCGAGACTGCAAATCTTCCCTGACAACGTTTGCTCATAAAAATACTTGGTTTCATATTTTTATTACATGAAACTGTCAACATAATTGATAGGTTAAATTCATTCTGGCAGAACTTGTGAACATTGGGAGTGGAGGGGAGTGGGTCAGAATGCCAATGGAAAAGTGAGACCTGTGCAGGGTCATAATTACATTGTACTGGAATGCAGGGATTGGCCGGCATTCTGCACTGAACGGATTCATTGATTGATTGATTCATTCATTTAGGAACCTACATCATAGCATTCGGGACATTCCCATAAGCGCTCCGTCCCCATCCTCAGCAGCCAGCGACGAGTTCCAACACCAATAGTTCCAGTAGCAATCTGATTATATGTCCGTCTCGCCTTTCCTATGAGCGTCGAGCATCGGCCAGATCCCCTCGTCACTCCTCGCTGCCTCATTCTTGCCAGACTATGGTGATCCATTTGCTTCTCCGAGGTGTACACATGCTCCCACAAGGCCGCAACCACGTTTGCCTTGTCATGCATCAATACTCCACCAAGTTTTGCCGAGCCAGCAAATCTGTCCGCCTGTTCATTCCCCAGAACACCGGCATGCCCCGAAGAAAAGATCCATGTGATGCTTGCCACCCGTAACCTCCGAAGCGAAGCAAGCCACTCTGCACGAAGCCTGCCTGTCCTCACCCTCCTCAGCATGCTTTCTGAGTCAGTTACAATCACGATGTGTGTATGTATCGTGTTCTCCATCCAGCGGAAAGCTGCACTGACGGCCTCCACCCCCATTCTTAATCTAGATGTTATGGTATCATACGCCAGGCTCTTCTGCACCAAACGTCGACCATTAGCTTTTGCTAAGAATCCCAAGGCACTTCTCCTACCTCTCAACACCGATCATTCTGCGTAGATAATCTCATAACCCGGGCGAGCATTATCCTGAATTAGTTGCTGGATTTCCACTTCCTTGGCCCCTGCGGGGAAGAAATCATTCCTGATTCAACGGGCAAGACGGCGTTTACCTGCAAAGCGTTGTGGAACGTAATGAGCACGGCAAGGCACGTAGAGCGCCCTGGTCATCCACTGCACCTGTATTCGTCTCCAGTCGTCTTGTACTTGTCCTGCCACTGGATTCAGATGGACTCAGGCGAGAGTCGACGAATTGTGCAACTCTTCCTCACTTTAATCCAATTCATCGCGCAAGTCATTCTTCAGTCTGAGAATGGCGGTGGAGGAAGTCACGGCGGCATTCCACTGGCTCGAGGACAAACAGTAAATATACAATATAGATTGTGTATCGTCATAGATATAACACTAAATATACAATATAGATTGTGTATCGTCATAGATATAACACTAAATATACAATATAGATTGTGTATCGTCATAGATATAACACTAAATATACAATATAGATTGTGTATCGTCATAGATATAACACTAAATATACAATATAGATTGTGTATCGTCATAGATATAACACTAAATATACAATATAGATTGTGTATCGTCATAGATATAACACTAAATGTACTGTATAGATTGTTTATAGTCATAGATATAACACAACATGTACAGTATAGATTGTGTATCACCACAGATAGAACATTAAACATACAGTATAGACTGTATCACCACAGAAAGAAAACTCAACATACAGTATAGATTGTGTATCGTCATAGATATAACACTAAATATACAATATAGATTGTGTATCGTCTTAGTTATAACGTTACATATACTGTATAGATTGTTTATAGTCATAGATATAACACAAAATGTACAGTATAGATTGTGTATCACCACAGATAGAACATTAAACATACAGTATAGATTGTATATCGCCATAAGTAGAACACTAAACCATCTCATCTCATCATGTTCCTCTTGTACCTTGCGATGTCGAGGTGAAGTATAAACATTGTGAGAGTGCCCGATTATGGGCTTCATATATCGATATTCCCATGGACTCTGCTATTCCCTCCGTCCAACGTTTACGTGGTCGGCCTCTTCCTCTGGTTCCATCTTGTCTGTACATCATTGCTTGTTGTGGTATGCTGTTGACTGGTAACATACTTGCATGGTCAAACCATTTAAACTTGCTGCTTTCTAATAAAACTCTAGTGCAGCTATAACCCCCACTTTAGTCCTGATTTCTTCATTTTTGATATTATCTCTTCTTGATACGTTAAGTATTCTTCTCAGGAACCTCATTTCTGTTGTTGTGATTTTAGAACTCTAAACATACAGTATAAATTGTGTATCGTCATAGATATAACACAAAATATTCAGTATAGATTGTGCATCGCCATAGATAGAACACTAAACATACAGTATAAATTGTGTATCACCATAGATAGACTACTAAACATACAGTATAGACTGTGTATCGTCATAGATTTAACACAAAATACATAATATAGAGTTTCTATCGTCATAGATATATCACAATATAGATTGTGAATCGCCACAGACAGAACACTAAACATACAGTATAGATTGTGTATTGTCACAGACAGAAAACTAAACATCCAGTATAGATTGTGTATCGCCATAGATAGAACACTAAACATATAGTATAGAATGTGTATGTCCATAGATAGAACACTAAACATACAGTATAGATTTGTGTATCGGCATATATATAACACAAAATATACAGAATAGATTGTGTATCGCGACAGACAGAAGACTAAGTATACAATATATATTGTGCACCTTCTTTGTAATGTGTACTGACTGGTCAAGACGAACACGTCTTTGTGCAACTGTTACAGTTGAGTTGAGCAGAAACTAATACCTTAGAGACTGTATCCCAATGCGAGACGCGGGTGTGGTAGTTCGTATCAGCACATCACGTGAATGGAGAGAGAGGGAGAGAGAGAGAGAGAGAGAGAGAGAGAGAGAGAGAGAGAGAGAGAGAGAGAGAGAGAGAGAGACTGACTGTGTGTATGAGTAAACGTTTGTTAATGTGCTTTCTGATTGTCACTATGTATATGTGTATGCGAGTGAGTATAAATGTGTGTGTGTTGTTGAGTTGATGTATAATTATCAGAATTTGTGCAACTGATGTATGTATATATTATGTGTGCATGTAAGTATGCATGTATGTGTTTATGCATGTGCGAGTGTGTGTGTGTGTGTGTGTGTATATGTCTGTATGCCAGCCAGCCTGTCTCATAACATGGAAATATGAATTGTTTATGTTCACACCTTTCATTTCACAATTTATTTGTCTGTGTGAATGTAACATAGATATTTGATGTACGAAAGATGAGTGGTTGGAAAGATTTAATGTAAGACGAGCCTGCGTGCCCAATTTGTGGCCCTTTGAAAAAAATGTTGGTTCGTTCGTTCGTTCGTGACAAGTCTCAACAAAGAGGCAGTGGAAGCAGATAAAAATATCCCAGTAACTGATATTTTACCATCGAGTGCACCTGATTTTGAAACAGATACGTGCGTGCTGATGCCCTAGATTTCAAACTTTAATGGTGTGTACTCTCTTGGCCCTCTCCTGACCTACCACATGCCTGTATCTACACATGAGTAGTTTCAGATGACTTTAGCGGCCATGGATAACGATATAAATGAAATGGGTTCAAACTGCGGTGAAGCAGTGCACATGTAAAGTGTTAGTACGATCCTGAGAGGTGCACATTATTACCAGTGGTTCTCGACCGCACCATGACCAGCCAATACAGGTACAAGCTTTTACGTTGTGAATACATCCACTAAGATACTCTTCCTCAGGATTATACTCGGTACATTATCATATCTCGTCGTTCTCCTTTTCCATGCCTTGTTCTGCCCTCTTGTGCATCGTCATTCAGCAATCAAACACAGAGAGCATCTGTTGAATTTCTTCCCCAGGACATGCTGGTGTGGTGAAAAACGAGCAGAAGGACATATTGGCTGGGTCTGCACCCCTTGGTGGGGTATTGTAGATCATCACAGCTTGGAGAGAGTGGTGCTGCAGGGAGTGACCAGAGGATCTGGCCGATAATCGGGACTAAAGGGAAAGGCCAGACGGACACATAATCAGGCTGCTACTGGTACCATTAATATTGGGAACCTTCGCTGGCTGTAGATGAGGGAATGGGAATGTCCCTAGTGATGTGATGTCGATTGTTCACGCAACTCAACCCAGCTCCTGCGCACGTCCGTTACCATACCTCCTCCCTCCATGCATTTATCTAATGTGGTCACTGAACCATTCCCCTCCCCTACACCACCACACCCTCTTACTGCAGAGAAGCAGCAGCAGAGGAAGATTCCAAAGAATCACCGCTAACGAGCACTGGCCATTACATACCTTGATTGTAAATCACATTTTTCTGCACTACTGCTCCATTCATTACTCCGCCATTACTCCATTACAAGCTGATTCATTTCCGGGTCACTCAGTAGTCGGGCTTTCATAACCGGGCCATCTAAGGTGGATAAAAACAACCAGGTGTCAATGGCGATAAATGAGCACAGAATTCTCATGATTGATCTCCGTGGACTCACCCTATGGCCTCCCCCTCCCCCTATCTGGTCCTTCATCATAATTATTATCTCTAGAATTCCCCACAAATCAATTATCTGCTCAAAATATGCGATTCAAAAGTTTTACACGGGTAGAATATAGATTAATTTAGAACGAGCGGGCGTTCCCATGTCTCATATATTTAGACGTTCATTCGTTGTCCTTTTCGTTCTTCTATTTTTTTTTTTTTGGGGGGGGGGGGGGGGGGGGTTTCATTGGCTTTTCCTCATTCTTTGTTCCATTCTTTCTTCCTTTCTGTTTTCATTCGTTTACTTACTCGTTATTTCATTCGTTATTCCTTTGTTCTTTTGTGTACTTTTCAAATCGTTCTCTTATTCGTTCTACCTTTGTTCGTCCATTCCTTCTTCCCTCGATTGTTGCATTACTTCCCCTTCCGATCTTCCGTTGTTTATTTCCCTTTCTTTCTTCTATTCATTATGTTTTCTTTCCTTCTTACATGCATTCATCTTTTCGTTTTTAAATCGTTCTCCGTTTCGTTCTTCCATTCGTTCTTCCTTTCGTTCTTTCACTCGTTCTTCTTTTGCTCTTCCATTCATTATTCCATTCAATCATCCTTCCGTTTTTAATTCCTTCTCCGTTTCGTTCTTAAATTCGTTCTTCCATTAGTTCCTCCGTTCGTTCTCCCATTCGTTCTTCCTTTCGTTCTTCCGTTCGTCTGTCCATTTCAATCATTCGATCTTTGTTGTGTTGTGTGTGTTTCTTTTTTTTTTTTTTTTTGTTCTTTTGTTAGTTCGTTCGTTCATTTCCTCATTTGTTATTTTGTTCGCCCCCTCGTTAATTTCCTCATGTGTTATTTTGTTCCCTCCCTCGTTCATACCCTCGTTTGTTATTTTCTTCGCTCGCTCGAACGTGTGCATGTGTGTGTGTGTGTGTGTGTGTATATATATGTGTGTGTGTGTTTGTGTGTGTGTGTTTGTGTGTGTGTGTGTGTGTGAGATCTAATTTTGGTATGTGCGTGGGTGTGTAGTTGTCGAATTAAGTTGCATGTGTAGTTTGTTAGTGCGTCTTGTGTGTGAGTGTAGTCTGTATGTATGTGTGATCACCGTTAGATGTATATTTATATGTTGTGTTCGTGTGTGTGAGCATGTGTGACTCACGTGTTATCTATACATGTGTGTGGGATTGTGTGATACAAGTGAATTATATGTGCACATGTGTGTTCCATGTATGTGGGGGTATGTGTGTGTTATACACGTGAACTCTGTCTGTATGTACGGGTATGTATGTGTCAAATGCATGAACTCTGTGTGTATGTAGGTATGTAAGCGTGATTTTTATGAACTGTAAGACACCCGGAGAGCACAAGTGACTGCTGTATCCACTAATACTAAACTGCTCGGTAGCCTCACCTGAATCCACTGAACTGCTCGGTAGCCCCACCTGTATCCACTGAACCGCTCTGTAGCCCCACCTGAATCCACTGAACCGCTCGGTAGCCCCATCTGTATCCACTGAACCGCTCGGTAGCCCCACATGTATCCACTGAACCGCTCAGTAGCCCCACCTGTACCCACTGAACCGCTCGGTAGCCCCACCTGTATCCATTAAACCGCTCGGTAGCCCCACCTGTATCCACTGAACCGCCCGGTAGCCCCACCTGAATTCCAACCTGTGATATCAATACATTATTAGCTTGACAGTCAGAACCTGTTGTCTTCCCTTCCTCCTCTTCTTCGTTCCTCTTTCGCGCGGAATGTCTCACATAAACCTCACAGGTCAGTGTATTCAGTTACACACCTCAAAGTTCATTGTGTCCAGTTATACACCTCACAGTTCGTTGTGTCCAGTTATACACCTCACGGTTCATTGTGTCCAGTTATACACCTCACAGGTCAGAGTGTCCAGTTATCCAACTCACAGGTCAGAGTATCCAGTTATACAACTCACAGGTCAGAGTGTCCAGTTATACACCTTACAGTTCATTGTATCCAGTTATACAACTCACAGGTCAGAGTGTCCAGTTATACAACTCACAGGTCAGAATGTCCAGTTATACACCTTACAGTTCATTATGTCCAGTTATACACCTTACAGTTCATTGTGTCCAGTTATACAACTCACAGGTCAGAGTGTCCAGTTATACAACTCACAGGTCAGAGTGTCCAGTTATACAACTCACAGGTCAGAATGTCCAGTTATACACCTTACAGTTCATTGTGTCCAGTTATACAACTCACAGGTCAGAGTGTCCAGTTATACAACTCACAGGTCAGAATGTCCAGTTATACACCTTACATTTCATTGTGTCCAGTTATACTCCTTACAGTTCATTGTGTCCAGTTATACAACTCACAGGTCAGAGTGTCCAGTTATACAACTCACAGGTCAGAATGTCCAGTTATACAACTCACAGGTCAGAGTGTCCAGTTATACACCTCACAGGTCAGTGTGTCCAATTCGACACGCATGTCTGCATGGTTTACGACCTCTGGACAGATTCCACCCAAGGTCAAGGGCTGTATCCACCCGTGGGTAAGTAGATTCCACCTAAGGTCACGAACTCTACCCGTGGGTAGGTTTTACTTTTCCTAACAACTTTGCCAGGGCCAGGCCATTACGGCCTACTCTTTGCAATGCCAACCCCCTTGGGAGTTTTATCACGCACACCATGCACACTGGGGCGTCCTGTTTGTCACCCTTATCCTAGCAGGCTCACTACCCAAGAGAGCAGGGGGAGGGGAGGGCGTGTGTTACCGTTAGATACCAATAGTTCTTCGAGAGAGTCCCCGCCCTGTGCAGGGATCGTTAGATACCAATACGTCTTGGAGACATTCCCAGATCTATGCAGGGATGGACCCAGGTACTTCTTGACGTTGAGGCGGTCTCCGTACTCACTCAGCCTCAGCTCCAAAAGTACGACCTGGATGTAAACCCGAAGTGAGGTCAGCTCTATCCATCAACTTGTTTCTTCTGTTGTCAATTTCGTCAGCTTGATCTCATTTCCGTGTAGACATTTGTGAAAAATAAACTGCACAAATCTTCTCCCCGATCTTCTTATTAGCTAAATCAACAACACTTCTTTTCTCTTTCCTTTTTCCTGATGATTTGCTTTTCTTCTTCGAATACACGAGAAACTTGCAAGAAGTGAATGTAATGAGAGATGTATCCCACTTCCTGTGTGAATTATCAGGTATAGTTTACATCGTTTTAAAAATAGAAAATTAAATTTAGCATAATTTGTGGAGGAAAACTTGCGATAACCACTCTCCCCTCGCCAAACGACATTATTGACGTTGGTGCCCCCTTTTGCTGTATAGAATGCCCAGAATTCTTGGAATATGGCAACCTCTTCACAAGAATTGAGATTATTGCATTTTATTATGTAGACATGAGGAACGCACTCTGGTTGACCCGTGTGAACTCACTCGCTGGTTGTCGTTCTTGACTGGTGGCCGTCGTAATGTGAATCAAAAACTGCATTTATTTGTCAAGGACGTGACGGAAAACGAATCTATCTGTGGGGTTAGGTTCAGCTTGGCTGGAGTGTTTCAGCTGACGAATTTATGTTTGGGTGTGAATGAATTCATCACACACACATACAGACATACACACACACACACATACACACACACACATACAGACATACACACACATAAACACACACACACACACACATATACACATAAGCGAGAGCACGCACAATGAGACGCACAGAGAGAGAGAGAGAGAGAGAGAGAGAGAGAGAGAGAGAGAGAGAGAGAGAGAGAGAGAGGGCGAGAAAGACAGACGGAGAGGAAGAGAGAAAAAAAAAAGTTCTTCTTCTTCTTCTTCTTCTTCTTCTTCTTCTTCTTCTTCTTCTTCTTCTTCTTCTTCTTCTTCTTCTTCTTGGTCGTCGTCGTCAACATCGTCATCTTTATCATCACCATCATGAATCTATTCTTCTCCTCTTAATTTTCCTTTGTATTCGTCTTCTTCTTGCTCTCCACGTCGAGGTGTCTTTTCTGGGGTGGACATTGTCCAATCGCATTTTTCCACTCTCTCTTGTCTAGTACTTCTCCATATAATATGTCTCTATCTTCCCATGAATTGCAAATTACTCCCATACATACATCTGTCTCTATCCTCTTATGTCTCGTCTATTGCTCCCACATATAAGGATAATTTCTCCAGTAAAACTCTTATGTTCTCGTGTCCGCTGCATTTCAACCTATGTGTCTTGTAGTGTTTATGTTTCGTCTTATAGCCTCTGTTTGTTTTCTGTCCATTAAACAATAATTGGGATTCTCTATGAGAAGGACCATCTGATGCATCGTCCGTTTGTCTATGTCTCTGTGTTTCTGTCTGTGTGGATGTATGTATGTTTATGTGTCTGTCTATGTGTCTGCTTGTTTGTCTGTCTGTCTGTCTGTCTGTCTGGTTGGCTGTCTGTCTGTCTGTCTGTCTGTCTCTCTCTCTCTCTCTCTCTCTCTCTCTCTCTCTCTCTCTCTCTCTCTCTCAGTCGTTTCGCGTCTATCTGTGTGTATGCGTGTCTGGTAGTTTGTTGTCAGTCTGTCGTCTCGCTGCCTGGCTGACTGTCTGTCTAAGCATTCTTTGAATCACAACAGCGCAGAACATACATGCAGATCAAACCATCACACCTTTGACAACGTGTACTACAATCCTCTACCAACGAACATGAAGCTTTTATTAAATGCACGCGGAAGTGACGTCAGTATACGTGTGTGTTCTCCACGGCCCTATTCTCCACCCCCCCCTCCCGCCCACCTATCCCAGCTCGCAGATGTGTGTGCACCTGTAGAACATGGCCTAGTCTTGGTTGTCTTAATTAAGAACATTGTGATTTACAAATAGACATGAACATTGGCCAGGTAGCGAGAGGGGTTGTGCAGCTACCGTACTGGTCGGGGGTTTGAACTGCGACAGTCAGCATTGCTGTCTAGTCTGTTCTCACACCTCAGCGTGCATACAGTTGGGGAGAAGCGGGCTGGGCACAATCGCAACAAGAACACAGAGTTCATCCAAGGCTATGGGGATCGTGTGAGATGGCCAACCATGACCACCCAGGCTTGTCAACATGAACATGATGATGATGATGATGATGATGATGATGGTGATGACGATGTTGATGATGATGATGATGATGATGATGATGATGATGATGACGATAATGGTGATGATGATGATGACGACGACGACGACGACGATGATGATGATGATGATGATGATGATGATGATGATGATGATGATGATGATGATGATGATGATGATGATGATGATGATGATGATGATGATGATGATGATGATGATTATTTCACATACCCACAGCCGACTCCTGCTTTGGGACACGGGTTTTGTGAGCACCATATACCCAGGATACTGGATGTAAGGTTGAAGGCAAGCGAGCCAAAGGTAGACAAGAAGTGGAAAGATAACATCAGGATATGGACGAACAGCAGTCTGACAGAATGTACAGTCAGGGCGAGAGATAGATACTGTTGGAGATCCATTGCACTCATTCATGGTGGTATCGGCACCTGATGGATTGATTAACATAACCAGGTTTATCTGCTACCTCAGTGGTCATGAGGAGGAAATCACATGGAGGCGGGTGTTCACATGAAGGCAAGTGTTCACATATAGGAGGGTGTTCACGTGAAGGCGGGTGTTCACATGAAGGCGGGTGTTCACATTAGACCTGGGCTTGCTAACATGGGTGCCAGTTATTTACTGTGGATGTCATTTCTGTGGGCAGTCTATTGACCACGTCACCCCTCGAGTGCCTGTTGGTCTCTGCAAATATGGAGCGAGACCCATATACAAACCATAACACAAGGAGGGTGTAAGGGACTTTCACTTTAGCTTACCTATTGCTGAACTTATCACAGTTGCCAACTATATCATTAATTTATCACTGTTGCCAACTATATCCTTAACTTATCACTGTTGCCAACTATATCCTTAACTTATCACAGTTGCCAACTATATCCTGAACTTACCAATGTTGCCAACTATATCCTTAACTTATCACTGTTGACAACTATATCCTTAACTTATCACTGTTGCCAACTATATCTTTAACTTATCACAGTTTCCAACTATATCCTGAACTTATCACAGTTGCCAACTATATCCTTAACTTATCACTGTTGCCAACTATATCCTTAACTTATCACTGTTGCCAACTATATCCTTAGCTTATAACTGTTGCCAACTATATCCTTAACTTATCACAGTTGCCAACTATATCCTTAACTTATCACAGTTGCCAACTATATCCTTAACTTATCACTGTTGCCAACTATATCCTTATCTTATCACTGTTGCCAACTATATCCTTAGCTTATCATTGTTGCCGACTATATCCTTAGCTTATCATTGTTGCCGACTATATCCTTAACTTATCACAGTTGCCAACTATATCCTTAACTTATCACAGTTGCCAACTATATCCTTAACTTATCACAGTTGCCAACTATATCCTTAACTTATCACAGTTGCCAACTATATCCTTAACTTATCACTGTTGCCAACTATATCCTTAACTTATCACTGTTGCCAAATATATCCTTAGCTTATCATTGTTGCCGACTATATCCTTAACTTATCACAGTTGTCAACTATATCCTTAACTTATCACAGTTGTCAACTATATCATTTCCTCTTCAACCAGCTTTATTTATAGTGTAAAGAAATACAGACAGAAAACCAACGAGCAAGTCCAACAAGAAGCAAATGGAAACCATAAGCTGTTTGGAGAAATTAAACGTAGACAGCCATATGTGTTTGGACATATTATAACAAGAAATAAATTAGATAACGTGGAGAGAACTGTCAAGATTGAGGTGGAAAGAACAAGAGGAAGGCAGAGAAGTATATGGTTTGGATGGTCTGGATGGCTTGGCCATGTGGCATGGTGGAGACAAGAACACGGAGCTGATCTACGACTGTGGCGGTGGTGCGAGATGGCGAAACATGACCGCCCACGATTATCAACATGGAACATGATGATGATGAATGAAATTCCCGATATATTCCCACGGCTTTCCCCATACGCGTATACAAACTCTGATACCTGGAGACAAATGCCGGCCTAGGTGTATTTCCCCAGTTCTGGTAATAAACTTCATCTTATATATAAATTAGGATCTCCGTCTGTCTGTCTGTCTGTCTGTCTGTCCGTATGTCTGTATGTCCGTCTGTCCTTTGTGCGCTCGCGAACGGCCCATCCGATTGAGATGAAATTTTCTACACGCCTTTCTTTCATTCCAGAGCTGCCCACTGTCATATTTTGTTAGTGTGAAATCGCCTGCTTACTCAGTATTATTTCATTTTTCATTTTTCATCATAATTTCATATATCTCAGGGGACCTAACTCTGTAAAAGTTATTTCAAGGGGCATAACTTTTCTGTATAACTTATAGTCATATTGTGGCATCGTTTTCAAAGATTTATAAACTCTTTGTCCATAGTTATGTACCGGCATATGAGTTATAATAAATAATGATACAATCTGTAAGGCATTTTCAAAGTTTTCATAAAAATAATGCACAATGCATAACATTGTAACTCATCTTTTTTTGCTTAAGAAGTTACTGTAGTCATGCAGGTGATTAGAACGAGTTTTCATTAAAAATAATGGATGGTGTGTGGAAGAACGTTCTTTATGAATTTAATGAAGCCGGACAGGGTCAGGCAGACAGATAGACAGACAGACAGATAGACAGTCGGGAACAGGAACTTATATGACTACTTATATAAATTAAATGAGATGCTTCACACCAGGAGCTGTGCGATGCCGGGCCAGGTCAGACAGACAGACAGACAGATAATCGGTAACGGGAACGGGAACTTATATGACTACTTATATGAATTAAATGAGATGCTTCCCACCAGGGACTGGGCGAAGCCGGGCCGTGTCAGCTAGTTAACTATAAATTTAAGCCGCCGACTGAGACTCAACTTCTCCCTGACACGACACATTTCTCTCACGTGTAAATCTGTATACCCCATTTGGTGTGCTCACCCTGCTCAGGTAGTAATCAGCTATCTATCCCAGAATTCTCCATTTTCATGTGACCTTCTTCAAATCATTCGCACCTTTTTGCGCATTCGTTTTTTTTTTTACACTATCGCCGAATCTTCTCCGTAATTTGTTACTACCTCTCCCGCGTCATTCTCTACAATTTTTTATTGAGAAAATTGTGTTTTCCTAACTTGCACGCGGTACTAATTTGTTGGAGCGCATATTTCAACCGACTGTTACAGACTATCCCACCTGAACATATCAGTATATGTGCGAAAATCCAAACCCAGCTGAACATATCATTATATGTGAGGGAATACAACTCCAGCTTAACATATCATCATATGTGAGGGAAGACAAACCACATTGATCATATAATTATATATGCGAGACAAGTCCACCTTAACATATCGTTATATATGCGAGAAGACAACTCCAGCTGACCATATCATCATATATGAGGAAAGGCAACCCCCTGCTAAGCATCATTATATGTGAGGGAAGGCAACTCCAGCTTAACATATCATATGTGAGATAAGACAATTGCAGTTAATTAAACATATCATTATCTATTAGAGAAGACAACTCCAAATGAACATGCCATCACATATGAGGGAAGACAACTCCAGCTAAACATATCATTGTGTGTGAGAGAAGACAACTACAACTGAACATTTTGTCACATATGAGGGAAGACAACTCCAGCTAAACATATCATTGTTTATGAGGGAAGACAACTATAACTGAACATATCACCATATATGAAGAAAGACAACTCCAGCTAAATATATCATTATGTGTGAGAGAAGACAACTCCAACTAAACATATCATCATATATGAGGGAAGACAACTCTAGTTGAACTTATCATTAAATATGAGGGAAGACAACTCCAGCTGAACATATTATCATATATGAGGGAAGAAAACTCCAGCAGAACATATCATTATATGTGAGGGAAGACAACTACAACTAAAAATATCATCATATACGAGGAAAGGCAACGCCTGCTGAACATATAATTATATGTGTGATAAGACTG
>OY992876.1:317515326-317645326 GCA_963921405.1 Cepaea hortensis | reverse complement strand
CCCGAACGAGAATCCGGCATTCTAGCCATTCGACCAGCCGCTCTATACAACTCCATTCATCAAACTATCACTGATAGTATCAGCTATCACGACGGCAAGATCCCAGCCATGTTAATGATGATGATAATTACAACAATTATGTTAATGATGATGATATGATAACGTTTATGTTAATAATGATGATCACGATTATGTTAATGAAGATGATGTGATAACTATTATGTTAATGAAGATGTTAAAGATGATTTAGTTGATCTTCATGACAACAAAGATCAACGTTTTATTTATATTCATTCACAACGTTTGAGGGTGAACAGAGAAGTGCAAGGGCATTTACAGCCCGTTCAGCGGGCCGAACCGTTCAAGAATCCAGTGGTGCCCACTCCATGACCACGAGCAGCATGACGATGGAAGTGATGGCAGTTACACAGGCTTTTACGTGGCTAGAATCACAGCATTATACCAACGTGTGTTTACTAAGTGATTCAGTGAGCATGATTCGGAAGGTCGAAGCTGGATCTGTACGTAGACAGTGGACTGAGTCGCTGCGGAAGTTTGTTGTCCGTAAAGTCACTTTCATCTTCGTCCCGGGACATGTGGGAGTCGAGGGGGAAATGAACGAGCTGATAAACTGGCTGGCTCTGCCAGTGGCGTCACTGCGGTTGGTGTCACCCAGTGCGGTAAACTCTTGGTGTCACCCCTCTAGACTTTCACCATGGTCTTCTTCCAAGTGTTCCTGTACCATATATAATCGCATATAGTAATTCAAAACAATGTTTTCCCGTAGTGAATTTGAATAACGAAGACACAAACAATAGATTTGCACGATTTATTGCCTGGCATATTTCGCTGCATCTCGTCAGGTACATACTGCAGAAATCACACAACTTACGTGACATTACTGTGCGAAATTGTGTATATTTCAACTTGAAGGATTTATCTAGTTAATTTCACGTAAGTTGTGTGATTTCTGCAGTATGTACCTGACGAGATGCAGCGAAATATGCCAGGCAATAAATCGTGCAATATATTCCATATAGTAATGTTTGTAAAATAAGTCAAAAAGTTAATAAGGACATAAGAAAGAAAACAAATTGAACAATATAACTTCAATACTTCAGGTAAAACATAAATAAAGAACTTCGACAAATTCGGACAAAGTTAAATTTTTGTTATTTACCATTAAAATTTCTGTTATTTAAAATTAAAAGTTTCCCATCCTGGTCTTCAAAGCTGCAAACCTGTCAATCACATCATCAAAATCAATATCTTTCACCAAATCACTTTCACGACAGAGCTATGTCTGATTTGTCAAATTTGCAATTTTTTTATTTTGGTGTCACCCCTTGATGGTGTCACCCGGTGCGGCCAGCACCCCCCGCACCCCCCTAGTGACGCCCCTGGGCTCTGCACCCCTTGCAGATGGCCAGCCCATGGATCGTGCCGATGTTATTAACGTCCTTAAAGATATGTCGAGAGCAGAGGATTTTGACGTCAGTGAATCCACATCGCTGTCCAGGATGAAAGACTTGGGAGTATGAATCGGCACGGCCAAGCGCGAGAGGTACATCGGGAAAACGAGGTGCCTCGTCAACCAGCACAGAACTGGCACTAATAGCCACCGAACGCTGATGCATATGCTGGGGGAAGATCTGAGCACTTATGGACCTGTCCGGAGTGCAATGAAGATACCCCAACTGATAACTGATAACAAAAAAGAGGAAGAAGTTTCATAGTGTAGACAGACTAATCTGTCGTGGTTCAGAGGTTAATCAGAATGAAAGAAAACTGCATTAAATGAATAAACACAGTCAAGAATAAAAAGTAGACATAGTTATTCGGGGAAAGTCGGGCAATATTTAGACCGGCACCAGAATGACCACAAAACATGGCTCGGACTTACAGAGATCTGTCAGTTGTTGCGCAAGCATAGATGTCATTCAAACAGCGAGTAAACTAATTCACAACCCGCTCCGTGGCGGAAGGCTTACTGGCGCAGTTCGTAATCAGGCATGCCGCGTTTGAAACACAGTTGCCCGCGATTTGGCAGAAGACTGCCTTACGTTGGTTTTTATGAAATGGTATGGGTGCCGGTCGTTCAGAAAGCAATGGTAAACTATTGAAAGTAAACTTGCCCAGGAATCACGAACAGCCAACATATGCTGGGGTTGACTGCTAATTCCAGTAAAGGATATGCGACTAACTTTAACTTTATACTAATTCATGAGTATTGATTGCTGCTTATAGAAGTAGACAGTATTCTTGTTGTGCCTGTCGAATTGGCCACGCGTCACAGCACACTTTGTTCTTATAGCGAGGCGCTGTCGCCATGTGGAGGTAACAGGTTCGAACCCCGCTATAGTCATCATCATCATGTGCTATGCCGATAAGCGTGGACGGGACGGTCATCTTTCGCCATCTCACACGATCAATAGAGTCATGTATCAGGTCTGCTTTCTTGTCTCGACCATACCACGTGGCCAAGCCATCCAGGAATTTACTTCTCTACCTTCCCCTTGTTCTTATCCCTTCAATCTTGCCAGCTGTCACCAAGTTCTCCACTTTATTTTTTCTCATTTGTCCAAAACTTTGTGATCCGATATGGTAACTATAACATTAAACATTACGTTGTCTGTTCATTCTATAATTATGTTTTTCCCTTCTCCTACTTCTGTATGCCCCAATCAATACTCCTGAATTACTGTATATGCTGACGTAGATGCGTCCTCACATCCATGTGTACTCCCGGCCGTCCTATCTCCTGCAGGACTTTACCGTGGGCATCCTTCTGCACCTGCGCTGGGAGGACAAGCGCATCTACGACGTCAAGGCCGCCCAGTTCTTCGACGCCGCCAAGCTGGACTCGCTGGACTTCGACTCGGAGAACATCAAGAAGGTCTGGGTGCCCGACATTTTCTTCCCCAACGAGAAGAAGGGGTCGTTCCACGTCATCATGACCCAGAACCAGATGATGAGGCTCTACAAGGGAGGTACTATGCTTTACATATCCAGGTCTGTGCCAGGTGGGGAGGACATTGTATTATTATGATTGTCCTTTTCGTTTTATTATTATTGTCCTCATCGTTTTATTATCATTGATCTCGTATTATCTTTATCGTCATCATGGCAATCAATGGTCTATAACAACATCATCATGTGCCATGCCGGTAAGCGTGGGCGGTCATGTTTTGCCATCTCATATGATAACCCGAGTCTTAGATCAGCTCAGTGTTCTTGCGACGACCATACCACGTAGCCAAGCCATCCAGATAGGCCAATGGGACGTCGGGTGGCTGATGTGGTCACTATAGACCACTGGGATGTCAGGTGGCTTATGTTGTCAGTATAGGCCAATGGGACGTCGGGTGGCTGATGTAGTCACTATGGACGTAGGGGACGTCAGGTGGCTTATGTGGTTAGTATAGATCAATGGGGCTGCTGGACTTCCGGACCCGAACATGGAGATTAGGCATTGAAACGGTTAAGGCCTCTGGAGTGATTATGCTCGTGGCTACCGTTTGCATTCGCATTTTCCTCATGTTGGACTGGAAGTGTACGGTTCCGTAGCAATGCTACTGAGATGAGTGCTTGGCGCGACACTGTGAGCTGTGAATTCCGTGTGAAATGCTTTTACATCTGCCCGAGGTTGTTTGGAGCGTGAACTGCATCTTCTGAGCAATCGCGGCTGGCTGTGTAGCAGAACTGACCTGTTTTTGCCTTATGCAGAAATGTGTAGCTGCTGGTCTTCTAGTGACTGCCGCTTTCCAATGACAATGAACTTTATTTTCGTGAAGGACTTTTGTGTTGGCATTCTGGCGACGACATTATGTACAGTGAAATGTTTTTACATCTGTCCGAGGTTGTGGCGTGAACTGCATGTTCGGGAAAAAAATGGCGTAGATGGCTCAGGGCTGCCACTTTTCTTTGACAGAAAACATTTCGAAACGGAACAAACAACATCTAGAAATATCTAGATTGTGTAGGTGAGCATCTAGAAAAACATCCGGATTGGAAAATGCTGCCGCTTCCATCAAAGATGAACAGTATGTTTTGTGGAGGACTTTAGTGTTGACATTCTGGCGGCTGAATTATGCACATGGAAATGCTTTTACTACCTGTCCGCGGTTGTTTGTGGCGTGAACTGCATGTTCGGAAAAAATGGCGTAGCTGGCTTTGTTGTAAAACGCACTGGTTTAGCCTTATACAGTTATGTGTGGCTGCTGGTTTTCTAGGGACTGCAGCTTCCATCGAAGATTAACTGTATTTTTCGTGGAGCCCTTTTGTGTTGACATTCTGGTGGCGGCATTATGCACAGTGTACCTGTGCGGGTTGTTAGTTATCGAGACTTCTGTCTTTTCCACTTTTCACATGGGGCAGTGTGGAGCTTTTTATGTGATACTCACTGGCACCGGAACGGAGCATAATGCAGACGACCGGTTGCTGTGAAGTTGGAAGCGCAACTAACTAACTAACTAACTAACTAACTAATTATACACCAATGGGACGTCGGGTGGCTGATGCTGTCAATATAGACCAATGGAACGTCGGGTGGCTGATGCAGTCAGTATAGACCAATGGGATCCCCCTGGTTGATGCGTTCAGTATAGAACATTGGGGCGTCGGGTGGGTCATGTGTCTGTATAGACCAATGGAACGCCGGTGGAACATGTGGTCAGTATAGATCAATGGGACGTCGGGTGGGTCATGTGGTCAGTATAGATCAATGGGACGTCGGGTGGGTCATGTGGCCAGTATAGATCAATGGGACGTCGGGTGGGTAATGTGGTCAGTATAGATCAAGGGGACGTCGGGTGGGTCATGTGGTCAGTATAGATCAAGGGGACGTCGGGTGGGTCATGTGGTCAGTATCACGACGGCAGCCTTTACATCCCAGGCATGTCTCTGGTACACATTTCCTGGAACACATTTCCTGGTACACATTTACTAGTACACATTTTAAGGTACACATTTCCAGGTACACACTTACTGGTACACATTTCTAGGTAAACATTTCCTGGTACACATTTCCTGGCACACATTTCCTAGTACACATTCCTTGTACAATACCATGGTACACATTTACATGTACACATTTCCTGGTACACATTTCCATGTACACATTTCCTGTTACACATACCCTGGTACACATTTCCAGGTACACATTTCCTGGTACACATACCCTGGTACACATTTTCAGGTACACATTTCCTGGTACACATACCCTGGTACACATTTCCTGGTACACATATCCTGGTACACATTTCCTGGTACACATATCCTGGTACACATTTCCTGGTAGATATTTCCTAGTACACAAATCCTGGTACACATTTCCCCGCACACATTTTCTTGTACAAAACCCTGGTACACATTTCATGTACATATTTTCTGGTACACATTCCCAGATACTCATTTCCAGGTACACATTTCCAGGTACACATTCCTAGTACACACTTACTGGTACACATTTCCTGGTACACATACCCCGGTATACATGTTCTGATACATATTTCCTGGTAAACATTTCCTGGTACACATTTCCTTGTACACATTTCCTGGTACACATTTCCAGGTACACATTTCCTGGTACAAATACCCTGGTACACATTTCCAAGTACACATTTCCTAGTACACATTTCCTGATACACATTTCCTGGTACACATTTATTTGTACACATTTCCAGGTACACATTTCCTGGTACACATACCCTGGTACACATTTCCTGACACACAAGAGCACATATCCTGGTACACATTTCCTATTACACATGTCTGTGTACACATTTCCTGGTACACACTTCCTGGTACACATATCCTAGTACATATTTCCTGGTACACATTTCCTTGTACACATTTCCCCGTACACATTTCCTTGTACACATTTCCCCGTATACATTTCCTTGTACACATTTCCCCGTACACATTTCCTTGTAAACATTTCCTGGCACACATTTCCTGATACACATTTCTTTGTACACATTTCCCGGAACACATTTCCTTGTACATATTTCCGTGTACACATTTCCTGGTACACAATTCCTTGTACACATTTCCTTGCACACATTTCCTGGCACACATTTCCTGGTACACATTTCCTGGTACACATATCCTGATGCACATTTCCTGGTACACATTTTAGACTGGGCCGACCTGGGATACCAGGTATAATTTACGAGTAAAGCTCCGCCTCAGTAGGGGCTTGACCTCAAGAATACTGGGCCGTAGACAACACTGTCCTCAGAGGATTGCTACCCAATGAACGAACACGCGAATCGACCAACCAACCCCACTAAGCCATGCCAGGTATTGATTTTATGAGTCCAGGTCTACCACTGAACCATGTGGCGACGAAAAAAAACAACCTTTCGCAAGTGATCTGAACCTCGGACCGCCAGATCGGTAGTTAAGTGCACTAACCAAAGCCGTAGCATCCTTCCACCAAGATATCAACTTTCCTTGCACTTCACGCTCGCTGGAATTTCCTCATCTCAGGGAAAAGATAAACAAACTTTTGAACGTAAATTTAAAAACTTGCTGAAAATTAAATATAGTCGATGTAGCTAGCAGCACTTGGGCAACGAGGTATATAGAACAGGCACGTGTAGTTTGTTGCTGCTTCATCCAAACATTGGAAGTGGTTTCTACCGAAACTTGAGGGGTGTCTGTGTTGATCTAGCTAGACCGGAAATGAGAAGTACAGATATGGCAGTTGGAAATTTACATATTGGACGAGTTTGTTTCTGTAACTGTAAGTGGGTATCAGGAGGTGTGATGGCTGCAGATCTGCAATCAACATGAGTAGAAGCAGCTAGAGTAGGGGGGGGGGGTGGATGGATGGATGGATGGATGGATGGATGGATGGATGGATGGATTTGTGCTTGGCCGACACGAGACCGACTGACAAACCGATCGACTAACCTATCGACCGATCGAAACTTCTGACAGATCCATTAAAGAAAGACAGACAGACGGACAGTCAGATAGGATAAGTGTTGTAGGTGAGTGAAGAGATGGGTTCGCGGATAGTTAGGTGAATAGATGCATGGATATATGGATGGATTGATATGTGAATGGATGCTTAGATTGATGGATGGATGGAATGCCGCATGCGTCAACGGACTGATATAGTAGTAAATCGATCTGTGCGTACGTGCAGTCATCGACAAGCACTTGGGAATGTTATAATGTAACACATTCCACTGACCTTACCCAGGCTGTCCATGACGCTGAGCTGCCCTATGGACCTGATCAACTACCCGTTCGACAAGCAGACCTGCCACTTGCTCATCATGAGCTGTAAGTTGTTACCTTCTCCATCTTGCCATCATGTAGTGATGATTTGTAAGTTACCTTCTCCGTCTTGCAATCATGTTGTGTTGAGTTGTAAGTTACCTTCTCCGTCTTGCAATCATGTCGTGATGAGTTGTAAGTTACCTTCTCCGTCTTGTCATCATGTCGTGATGAGTTGTAAGTGACCTACTCCATCTTGCCATCATGACATCGTGAGCTATTAGCTACCTTTACATCTTGCCATCGAGTCACCATTGCTGTTAGCACCTTCACATCTTGTCATCCTGACATCGTGATCTATAATCTACCTTCACATCTTACCATCATGACATCGTGAGCTATAAGTTACCTTCACATCTTGCCTTCGTGACATCGTGAGCTATAAAACTACCTTCATATCTTGTCATCATGACATCGTGAGCTATAAAACTACCTTCATATCTTGCCATCATGACATCGTGAGCTATAATCAACCTTCAAATCTTGCCATCATGACATCGTGAGTGTCACAAAGTATGATAGACATAGAGGAGTGGCTATAGTTGTGTCTAGAGGATGTCAGTGTGAATGTTGTGTTGAACGACTGATCAACCACGATGCATCAATACCAAACGCCAGACTGCGCACATTATACTTTAATTTGAACAACTGGACACAACATTATTCCTCAGGAACGTTCATCATTACATACACATATATTGCATAGGCACAGGTACAGTACACGTAGTCCCAAACACTATCGCTGCTGACAATCGGGCTCAGTCTCTAATACTTAGCCTCAGAATTACTATCACTGAAAACACAGGCCGGGGTTCTCTCGCTAACTCCGCTACCATTCAACTTCCCAGACCTCAGACCTTCACTGTCTGGTCTCAAAACTCAACTGTCTTCTTCAATGTTTTTTGACTTGTCATTTAACCCTTCTTTGCAGACCTCCCCGGGGAATGCCCTTTCACCCCGTGATCATACTTATCAGTTTCCCTGAAAATTGCATATCGAATTCTCCTTTGTTTTCTTTCTTGGCTGGGCCGGTTCACTTTCCCCCAGGTAATTTTAATCTCGACATTATCTGCTGATTTATCTCGTGCCTACATGCTTTAACCAACCCTTTTTGTTTGGGATTTCCCCAGTATGTTGCAAATTGTGATTACCCTGTCAGCCTAGTATTTGCATATTGTTTTGTTATTTTCTCCCTCCGTAGTTCGTAAATCAGCTCTATCTTGGCATCTCTGCCTTTCCCCTTTCTGACCTATCCCTCGCCTTTTATTTCTCTAACCCCGTTAACTTGTTTATGTTGTAGCATTCTTACCCGGGGCGATCACCTCCCCGGTTAGAACCGGTTAAGCACGTTACAGTGAGCTATAATCTACCTTCACATCTTGCCATCATGACATCGTGAGCTATAAGCTACCTTCATATCTTGCCTTCGTGACATAGTGAACTATAAGCTACCTTCATATCGTGCCTTCGTGACATTGTGAGCTATAAAACTACCTTCATATCCTACGTTCGTGACATCGTGAGCTATAAAACTACCTTCATATCCTGCCTTCGTGAGCTATAAAACTACCTTCATATCTTGCCTTCGTGAAATCGTGAACTATAAGCTACCTTCATATATTGCCTTCGTGACATCGTGAACTATAAGCAACCTTCACATCTTGCCTTCGTGACATTGTGAACTATAAGCTACCTTCATATCTTGCCTTCGTGACATCTTGAACAATAAGCTACCTTCATATCTTGCCTTCGTGACATGGTGAAATATAAGCTACCTTCATATCTTGCCTTCGTGACATCGTGAACTATAAGCTACCTTCATATCTTGCCTTCGTGACATGGTGAACTATAAGCTACCTTCATATCTTGCCTTCGTGACATGATGAGTTATAAGCTACCTTCATATCCTGCCTTCGTGACATCGTAAACTATACGCTACCTTCATATCCTGCCTTCGTGACATCGTGAACTATAAGCTACCTTCATATCTTGCCTTAGTGACATCGTGAGCTGTAAGTTGCTTTGCATGGGTGCTGTCAGTCCCTCTCTTGTTGTCCAGCCAGTTCATTTCCACACTAAACATTAAATTGTTGGATCATGATAGATTGCAAACAAACAAACAAACAAACAAACAAACAAATAAACAAATAAGCAAACAAACAAACAAGGAATTAAATGGAAATGTATAGATGTGCATTTTTGCTGTGCTTATTCGACAATAATTAAGTAACATATTTTTGATTAACTGACTATTGACTGACTTATTGTTTTAATACGTGATTGATTTGTGATCGATTTTCCGAATACACAATGACTGATAGACTGACAGACTGATTGATTGACTGGATGACAGACAGACAGACAGACAGACAGACAGACAGACAGACAGACAGACAGACAGACAGACAGACAGGCGGGCAGGCAGGCAGGCAGGCAGGCAGGCAGGCAGATAGATAGATAGATAGATAGATAGATAGATAGATAGATAGATAGATAGATAGATAGATAGATAGATAGATAGATTGATTGATTGATTGATTGATTGATTGATGTTGTCACACATGCCACTTGTTTTCAGTTGGTTACTCTGACAACGACATCATACTGGAATGGACCAATGCTACGGAACCCTTTGGTGAGCTCGACCCAAACGCTAAGCCGATTCTATTGGACAAGCTAGTGGTCCTGCCCCAGTTTGAGGTGAAGCAGGTTGTAGCCAGCACTTGCAACAAGCGCTATCACCAGAAGATGGGTATGTGTAAATATATGTCCCCAGATGGGTTTGTGCACATACATCTCCCTAGATGGTTATGTGCACATATCTGTCTATAGATGGGTATGTTTACATACATGTCGGTAGATGGGTATGTTTACATACATGTCGGTAGATGGGTATGTTTACATACATGTCGGTAGATGGATATGTTTACATACATGTCGGTAGATGGGTATGTGTACATACATGTCCTTAGATGGTATGTGTACATACATGTCCGTAGATGGGTATGTGTACATACATGTCCTTAGATGGTATGTGTACATACATGTCCGTAGATGGGTATATGTACATACATGTCCGTAGACGGGTATGTGCATATACATCTCTGTAGATGGGTATGTGTACATACATGTCCGTAGATGGGTATGTGTACGTACATGTCCTTAGATGGTATGTTTACATACATGTCCGTAGATGGGTATGTTTACATACATGTCGGTAGATGGGTATGTGTACATACATGTCCTTAGATGGTATGTGTACATACATGTCCTTAGATGGTATGTGTACATACATGTCCGTAGATGGGTATGTGTACATACATGTCCGTAGACGGGTATGTGCACATACATCTCTGTAGTTGGATATGTGTACATACATGTCCGTAGATGGGCATGTGTTCGTACATGTCCGTAGATGAGTATGTGTGCATTCATTTACTTAGATTTTAGACAATTATTTTCATGTTCTTTAGAGGACGTCCCAATAAATCCCAGCATTTATTGATATTTAAAACAAATAACAGTTAGGTAGGTGTAACTCCTGTGGAAAAAAATGAGAAATAATAAACAGCCACACAGTGTACATGCCTGACAACGAACTCCATCCACTACGGCCAGCGTAAGTCACGGAGTAATAATAAACCATTCTCCTCCACCTCCGTGATTTAAGTGTACCTTAGGGGAGTTTGTTGTAAGGTGTGTATGCTGTGTCTGTGTTTAGCATGTTTCTCTTTTCCAGCTGTGACTTCTTTTATCCAGTATTATTTGGCTATTTCTTAATTCCTTGGAATGTTACTTCAGTAGTTTGCCATTACTTTCTGAATGGCCGACGCCTCATACCATGGAAAGCAACGCAAAGTCTACTTCTAAATTGTCCGCAGCTTATTTGGCAACCCTAGACTCGGTATTATAACATTGCGCCTCTCCTGGCTCCTGAGCCACGACGATTAGCTAGGAGGTCACCAAACTTTTTTCACGGCGGGCCGGATAACTGACAAAATGACGAGCGCGGGTCGCATACTCATTCTGTTTAATACTTGCACCGTCCTCCGTGGTGAAGGTTTTACGCAGGCGGTTCGTAATTTCGTATATCTGCGTTCGAAAGACAGCTGCGCGCGATTTGGTAGCAAACCACTTTGCTCTGGTTTCTTACGCTATGGTATGGGTGCCGATCGTTCAGAAAACAATGGCAAACTACTGAACGTAAACTTGCCAAGACATCAACAACAGCAAAAAATGCTGGTGATGACTGCAAGTGCCCTGTAAAGGATATGCACCTAACTTTAACAATACTTGCAAGCCAGAACGAAAGCTCTGGGGAAAAAGACGAAAAACTAAGTTAATCATGGGCGAGTGGCGTGCAATGCACACAAAAACAAAAACAACCAACATATTTATTTACTTAAAAAAATGAATTTAAGACACATAGCAGCCAGAAGGTCTTCGCACGTGTGAAAATCTCTTATTATTCTAAACATAATATTTACATTTAAATTGTATCACAACGTCTCTTGTTCCATAAGTTCAGTTATCAGTTCGGTTATCAGTTGGGGTATCTTCACTGCACTCCGGACAGGTCCATAGATCCTCAGATCCTCCCCCCCCCCTCCCCCAGCATATGCATCAGCTTCCGGTGTCTAATATTGCCAGTTCTGTGTTGGTTGACGAGGCACCTCGTTCTCCCGATGTACCTCTCGCGTCTGACCGTGCCGATCCCTACTCCCAAGTCTTTCATCCTGGACAGCGATGTGGATTCACTGACGTCAAAGTCCTCTTTTCTCGACATATCTTTAAGGACGTTAATAACATCGGCACGATCCAAGGGCTGGCCATCTACAGGGTGTGCAGAGCCAGCCATTTCATCAACTCGTTCATTTCCCTCGACTCCCGCATGCCCCGGGACGAAGATGAAGGTGACTTTACAGGCAACATATTTCCGCAGCGACTCAGTCCACTGTCTACGTACAGATCCAGCTTCGACCTTCTGAATCATGCTCATTGAATCAGTACACACACGTTGGTATAATGCTGTGCTTCCAGCTTATGAAAGCCTGTGTAACTGCCATCACCTCCATCGTCATGCTGCTCGTGGTCATAGAGTGGGCACCACTGGATTCTTGAACGGTCCGGCCCGCTGAACGGGCTGTAAATGCCCACGCACTTCTCTGCTGCTTTACAACAGATCCATCTGTATAGATTAGCACTTCGGGGCTATCTGAGTGTTCATAGATACGCGTGTTGACCTCTGCATTGACAGCGGCAGGGTTCTGCTCTCTGCGCCGTCTTTCGAGTGTGATAATGCAGGAGAAAGTGCACTTACAAGCTGGAGGCACCGGCACCCATTCCTTGCCGGGGTTGATACTGGTAAGACTGCAGACCTGTCTGACGATATCTTCCACCCGACCCATCCATGATTTTCCCCTTTTTAGCCTGTCACCCTTTTCTCTGAATATAGCGTCATGCAGAGGGTGCTGCTCATCTACACTTATTTTTAAGTATGCACTAGCTCTCCAGATCTTGATCCTGTGTTCCATTGTCGGGACGTCAAGGAGGTATCTCATTGCTACATAGCTGGTGTCTCTCGTGCAGCCCAAAATGATGCGCATGGCTTCATTTTGTACCTTTTCAAGTCTTCCAATCTGTGTAGGGCTGACAGTGAGGATGGCAAGCATACTCGATGCGTGAAAGCACCAGTCCTTGGAACAGAAGTATTAGCAGTCTTTGATCAATATTGGCAGTTGCCATGACTCTCATTGCTGACAAACCTTTTCGAGCTTTCGTTATGACATAATCGACATGATCTCTGAAGGACAGGCTACGATCAAGCCTCACGCAAAGATATGTCATTGACTGGGTTCTATTCAAAATGCTCCCATCCTTTCTTACTGCCGGCAGGTCTGTGTTCACAACATGGTTGTTTAGGGAGAACCATGTAACCGATGCCTTTGCAAGGTTGACAAGGGCATCGGCATCAGCACACCTGAGGAAATTCGGTCTAGTTTGCCCTGCATATCATTGGCGACCGCCTGTCTATCTCGACACTGTCGATATACGAGAATGTCGTCAGTAAATGACAGAGTCCTACCCCTCCCGTCCAACTGTTGTTCAGTGATCGACACCGTATACGCGTAGAATAGTACTGGTGACAGTGGTTCACCACTGTTCCATAAGCTATATCAAGCAAGTTTGAGTACCGTCGGCGGGCCGGATGAAATTATGTTGCGGGCCGGATGCGGCCCGCGGGCCGTAGTTTGGTGACCCCTGAGCTAGATCTTGTTCAGATGTCGTGATGACATTAACTACTACATTAACAGTTGAGATGTCGTGATGATAGACTGGCCGTCTGCTACAATAACAGTTGAGATGTAATGACAGACAGGGCCGACGTGGCTAAGAGGTTACCGCCTAAGACTTATAGGGTGCGGGTTTCGATCCCAGCACAGGGCTGGGAACTTTCCCTAGAGCCATGGGTATCCACAGATAGCATTAGTGCCCTGATCTCTTGTGTGGTGAGATCCGTGTGCCATGTAGCTATGAGCAAGCATACAGCACCAGTACTATGTATCGGGAGCACGATGTCATTTGGTGTACGTTTGGAGATAACAATGTCCAGAATAAAGACTCTGTGCAATTCTAGGACGTTGAGTTCCTTCTACTACAGTTGCTGCGTGTTTGTGTGTCTCGTGGAAATTGTCAACTACTTGCTCGACGAGCCCTAGGAGTGAAGCAGGAGTATGGCACCGTGGCCTAGTCCTCTCAGATCAGGGCCAAATACAAGGGGTCCCAAATTCAAGTTGTGCACAGTAAAAATCCTTCGGTAGTTGAAATCGTAGTCATTAGGCTGTGATGTCGCTGTCCTGGCAAAGGTGTTAAACCAGCGATCCTAGCAAGAGTAGACAGGATAATGGAACCCGCGACCTTGGGGAGTCTCTCTAGAGAAGGCAAACACATGCAGGCTGTAGTCGGGTACACTGACCCTCCAGGTGCATGGCCGGGTGTGCTCCTTTCCACACAGGAACCAAGAGGGTGATGATGGTATATAGAGTCGGTAAAGTTAATGTCATATATATATAGAGAGAGAGTGCTGACCATGTCCTAGAGTGTTGACCATGTCCTAGAGTGTTGACCATGTCCTAGAGTGCTGCTATGGCCCAGAACGACGGTCAGTCCTACAATCCCACTATTCGCGTCAATCGAACCTCCTGACAGTTTATGAATTCCTTCTCTCCCTGACACACGTGCTTCCCCTCTTCATACAGGGAACCACAGCTGCCTGCAGGCCGAATTCCACATGGCCCGGAACGTCTGGTTCTACATGGTTCAGATGTACGTGCCCAGCATCCTGATCGTCATGCTGTCATGGATCTCCTTCTGGCTGACCGTCAACTCCGTGCCTGGACGCATCGCTCTGGGACTGCTGACCGTGCTGACGATGACCACACAGAGCTCCAGTACGTGGCCCTAGTGTTGATGTTCTAGTTACCTAATGCTAGTGAATGACCACACACAGCTCCAGTAGGTAGCCCTAGTGTTGATGTTCTAGTTACCTCATGCTGGACTAGTGTATTGCCACACCTAGCTCCAGTAGGTAGCCCTTGTGTTGATGTTCTAGTTACCTAATGCTAGTGAATGACCACACACAGCTCCAGTAGGTGGCTCTAGTGTTGATGTTCTAGTTACCTCATGCTGGACTGGTGTATTGCCACACCTAGCTCCAGTAGGTAGCCCTTGTGTTGATGTTCTAGTTACCTAATGCTAGTGAATGACCACACACAGCTCCTGTAGGTGGCCCTAGTGTTGATGTTCTAGTTACCTCATGCTGGACTGGTGTATTGCCACACCTAGCTCCAGTAGGTAGCCCTAGTGTTGATGTTCTAGTTACCTTATGCTAGTGTATGACCACACGCAGCTCCAGTAGGTAGCCCTAGTGTTGATGTTCTAGTTACCTAATGCTAGTGAATGACCACACCTAGCTCCAGTAGGTGGCCCTAGTGTTGATGTTCTAGTTACCTCATGCTGGACTAGTGTATTGCCACACCTAGCTCCAGTAGGTAGCCCTTGTGTTGATGTTCTAGTTACCTCATGCTAGTGTATGACCACACGCAGCTCCAGTAGGTAGCCCTTGTGCCGCCCAAGCCGCCCTGTCCTTAGCTTTCTCATGCAGCTCCGTTTGTGTCCTCCCCTTGTTACTCCTGTGTCTGTACTTGTCGCCTCCTTGTCTTGTTAGGTCTTCCTCTGTTTCATTTGCCCCCTGGTGAAAGCAACACCATCTGAGATCCGGACTCCTTGCGGCGTCCTTCGCATCTCCTCATGCCTCCTCTAGACGAGCTTCCCGTCCACTTGGTTGTCTTTGTTATTAATTTGTCCTTATCTTCACACTTGCTCATGGTTGGTTGGACTTTGCAGTTACAGTGTTCCAACGGAATGGGGATGCCAGCTTCAAAGCCAGCTCTTCTTTGTCGCCTCTTACGGCACGTATGGCAGGTTACAGTGTGTCCTGATCAAACACGGGCGGAAAACTCTGTAGTCACGTGGCAGGTTCCGGTTTTGCTATTATTTGCTTTCCCGTGGGGTTCCAATAAGACACAGGCGGCGTGTTAAATTACGCAGTTCGTGGATTATTAAATTATAGTCATGTCATGTTTATTTCTACAAGAACACTTCTGGTAACGTATTCCTTATGTCTATGGCAACTAAAAACGTATGCATCGTCCCTTGTTCTTGAAGCCCGTATCCTTGCAGCTCCTTGCCAGATTCGGTCTAGGAATATCTTTCTCGAGATACGACCTAAGTTAACACTTTATAAAATGTACATTCAAGAGATCTATTCTCTCTCTGTCTTTTTTAAAAAAAAGTATTGTTCACTAACATCGTAGAGCGATTTATTGAACCCTGTGTTCTAGGTTCTATGTTTACTGTGTACGTCTAAATGAGCCGGTGTGACAGTATATTTGAAGAATTATGATTTTACCTAAAGCTTTAACAGGCATTATTATAATACAAAGATGACGTGGCATAATAGTTAGCGTGCTTACCTGCCTGGACAGTGGTGGGAGTTCAATACCAGCAGAGCCAGGATTATTTTATCAGATCAGTGCGGCTCTGGGGTCAACCCAGCCTCATAAATGGGTCATCATTAAGTGCCTTGTCCAAGACATCAGTCTATTATGGAGCCATTATAAGTCTGTGTACTGGCAATTAGTTCTCTTTGTCCAGTCTATCCTAAACTTATATTCCTCTACACACCGGCAGTTACTGTCTCTGTTTACTGTCTTCTTCTTTTGTTCGCTTGAAATATCTATAACTGAAATGTTGCCTTTTGTATGAATTTCACTGTCTCTGTTTAGTTCAGTGAGTGGTCCATAGAGTGTATTATGTGTCTGTTGTACTCTCCCTTACTTTCCTTTGTCCACACTGATCAACATCAAGCATATATAAATGTGTGTGTGTGTGTGTGTGCGCGCGCGCGAGTGGGTATGTGTGTGCGTGCGTGTGTTGGTAATCATTGGGTGTCTTGCCGACTAGCATGTTCTATTGGTACTTCCCCATATCTTGAGATCTCTAAGGGCATTGATCGGTTCTTGTATTGACTCTCTTCTGGGCCATGAAACAAGACTGCCAAGAATGTTCTCTCGCTGTCTTCCTCCATCTTTACACATCTGTCCAGTTGTCACAACAAGTTCCGGTGTGTGTCCGCTCATAATGTAGCCACAGATCAAGACACTGATATAGACACAGATCTAGACACATATCTAAATACAGATATAGACACAGATTAGACGCAGATCTAGACATTGATATAGACTCAGATCTAGGCACAGATCTAGACACATTTATGTACAGTGGCAGACTGGTCAATGTGTCGGCTTGCCCAATGGTAAGCGGGCCCAGTGCACACCCGGCTGTGGGCTACCTTAAACATAACACAGCTTGTAGCAACCTTCAATATCTGTTTAGTAGCTTTGTCTCCCTGCAGGCGCCATGATTGGACCCATTTCGCCCATGCTAAGCTAGAGTCTAACAAAGAATCTTCTCTGCATTTTCTCAACCAAACGTATTGCTTCAGCCCACATAGTTACCCAACCACCACATCAGGAATAGCAATGCTTTAGCTCTACCTGGTTCTGCTGTCTTTAGAAATATATGTTAGTTATCCACACGACACATTAAAAACATATAGAGCTTGTTTCCTAAGTCTCTTTCTAAGTATGTTAGTCGTTAACCTCGGTTCCAAATTCACGGCAATGTGAATTTTGCACCAAATGTTTCTCACTGTCCCATGTGAAAAGTGGAACAGACAACAGTTCCGCCAAACCAACAGCACATAAAGGCATACATGCATAAGGCCGCTGGCAGAGTGCCAACACAACAATCCGCCCCTAACATTACAGTTCATCTTTTAGGGAAGCGGAAGTCAATAAAAAAACCAGCAGTTGCACACACATTACTGCATAAGGGAAAACAATCTAGTTCAGTAACGGCCCATCTGTCATTGTTCTGAACAAGCAGTACACAACACAAACCACCGCGGACAGATGTAAAAGCATTCCACATGAAATCCACGACTCACGCGCTTAGCTCATTAGTTGAGCGACGGAACCATGTAAGTAGTGTAGAACGAGGAAAGCCGCCCTTTTTTGTGGATCTTATATATTATTACTAATTATCGATCCCGATCCACAAAGGGCGATAACTCCCAGATCCGCAAAGGGCGATAACTCATTTTTTTAAAAACACTAGGCGTGGTCAGAGGTGTTACGACGTGACCCATCTGAGTGGGTGTGGTCTAGTGACTCATCAGAGTAGGTATATGGAGTGTATAACATAAAAAATACAACATGAAACATTTAAAATAACAAACGAGTCAAGTAAGGTATATAATAATTTTATTAAATCATATATAGACAAACAATACAAGGCATATTAAATAAGTAATGGCATAGTCGAGATATTATCATTTTGTACCGGCCTTTTTATATACAGATATGACAAAGATGCACGATGTTGCTGATACGTATATACAGCAGAGTCTTGTGTTTTGAAGCCTATATTGGTTCCCCCACTTGGTGTTTGGGTGTTGAGTACTTTCAAAAAAGTGTCCTTGTTTAGATTAGTGTTGTGGTTTTTGGTCAGACCTTTGGTACTGATTTTATCGTAATCTCCAACACAAATATACGTCTTACTACATAACGAGACCATCCCCTCCCCTTCGTATTCTAGTTTAAAAAGACCAGGGGTTCTCTTTTCATAGGCTTTGATATCCACACAGTCCTGACAGCTAGTAGTTTTATGAAAAAGGCAGGTTTCAGACGGGAACCACTGATTGTAGACTCTGTCATATTCTTCTCGTAGGTGTGGTCTAACTACTTCAGAGAGTGAGTCGGTACTAAGGGCCAAATATAGAGAGTCAGTGTCCATTTCACATAGCTGAAAGTCGTCTTTAGAGATAAATTTGTCTAGAAAATCATAGTAGAAAGCTAACATTCTTAATTTGGCATACTGGTAGACAAAGAAACCAATCTGTAGAGGTAGATCCCAGACAGTTTTCTTTTTTAGGGTTTCAACTTCGAAAAGATCATCTATAATTCCAGTCATGCTTTTGAACCTGGGGTTATTGAGTGCTTTGGTCGTGTCTTTTCCGTGGCAGTAGGAGACGTCGGTATGTTTGGCTTTATTAGTTAACGGTTTACCGTAAGCGGCGTTACCTAGCAATTTCATCGTGTCGGCTGTAATACTCTCAGCTGGATTTTTGTCCCCTTGGCGACGGGCATTAGACACTGTTTCCCCAAATTGTTTAAAACAACTAATCGGTCGATATTCTATTGTCTGGTAGATGTGTGTAACGACCAACCCATGGGCTAGATACCACTTTAAAAGAGGGGTGGCTAATAATATTTTCTTCCCGAAATAACTACCAATCAAAGTCTGTCGTGGGGTACTCAGTAGTTTATTTTTTATGGCGTATTCTTTCATAAATTCCCCAATGTCGTCTCTCGACACTTCCGTGTTCTTAAAAATAGGGGGCATTTCGGCAAAGGACTCTTGTAAATCAGTTGGGGTCTCTATATCACACTCCACCAACCCGAACAATGTGTCACTTTTTACAGCCTCGAGGATCTGTTTTTCACTCAAAGAACCCCAAGGAAGCTCTGACGGTGGAAATGTTTCCACACGAAACGCTTTAATCAACTCAACTCGACTATATATCGAATTGACAGGTTTCCGTGTGGTACTCTGTTTTACTAAACTTATCAACATGGTAATATTTACCACATTAAACCACGCCCAACGACATGGCACACGATGACTGAAGAATTACTTATCTACACAAAAACCCCATCTAATTTGTGTAAAATTAATAACTAAGCTGGTAGTGTTTTGTTATGTGTTTTCGTTACAAACTGATATAACTGAGTGACAAGTCTTATCGACAAAGACAGTTAAATTCACACAAGAGACAATATTGCAGTTGTAGACATATTTCAGGCGAACGGAAGAAGAATAATCGACACGACACATGATAATGTTATACACAGAGCGGTTACCGGCATGAAACATAGTGTATTCTTTTTTCGGTGTTAGAAAGTGTCTATCTTCTTAGCTGTGCGTAAGCGAAAGAGTTACCAAAAAAGAAAATAAATACTAGACAATGGTATGGTATTTTGATGAACCGCGGTTTAAAGCGTGCGAACGAATTTAAAAAATAAACAAAAATAAAGTTTTAAAAAAAAATTATCATTTTAAGGGTCGAACCACCTTCGCCCAGACCCGAGTCGAGTGCTTTAGCAACTACACTAATAATTCTGGTAACGGTGATAACGACCCAAAAGTACAACAGCAACTTTTCAAGTGTGACTGATGTCGGAGATGGTAAAAATAAGAATTACAGCGATAGACAAAACATATTTCTAGAACAGATGTATAAACATATACAGGTTAGACAAATATATAAATTACTCCCCCATTATGTTTACACGCCGATAGAATTTGGTTTTCGGTTGTATAAAAATAGTAACAGAATAAATTATTTATTATGATATGTAAAACTGTGCTATGCCCGCTTGGGGAAAGGCAGATTTAGACAAAATGATTCAAATATCAGAAAAATGAACCTTGTAATATTTAATAATACCAAGTTTTAAGTATTTTAAAAGGCAATATATCATAATAAAGCATACATATATATTTTTAAAAATTATTTATGTATGCAAAATCGGAACACCCAGGCATGGTATGACGCCTTAAATGTGTAATAAAATAACTTTTTATAGGTCAAAAGTATTAAAACTTGTAGTGAAGTGAAAAATTATGAGGTTGTTGATTTTAAAAAAACCAATAATGATGTTGTTTTGTGTAATTTATAAAGAGATATTGATATTATAAACTCAGCATGTTGCACACTTTAGGCTAATTTCGTTCCGTAGCGGATTTGTCCGAGGGTCTTGTTGCCAAGTTTTCTCGGATGTCCGCGCTTGTTAACAAACCACGGGTAACATTGTTGTGTTTATTCACCAGCCCAATCAAACTGAGGCTCGCAGTGAAGTGAGTCGTGTTTTACTAACACGATAATCAGATTTAATTTTGATATCATCAGAATAAATCTAAATTTTGCCATATTTTGAGTGTAGGCAGAACCAATGGTTATAAGAACAAAAACTTTTCATTTCACCCTGTACAATGCCACACTTGTTTATTTCTTTCGCGTGGCCGACACGCCGACACGCCACACACAGCTGTTTTTTTTTTTTTAATTTACTTTCCACAAAGGGACACGTCAGCAACACGTGTGATGCATTCATTTAGTGCCGTGTTGTAGGCATTCATGACGCTGTCTTTGGTGTTCTGAAACCAACTTTGCTGACACTGTCATCATCAAGGGAGGGCCGTGTTGTAGGCATACACGACGCTGTCTTTGGTGTTCTGAAACCAACTTTGCTGACACTGTCATCATCAAGGGCCGTGTTGTAGGCATTCATGCCGCTGTCTTTGGTGTTCTGAAATCAACTTTGCTGACATGCCACTACCATAATTTCTAATCTCGGTCTGCCACTCTTCCCCTCGATCTTTCCAGTTGTTACGATGTTCATGCGTCTCTTACATGAGTGAAGAAAGTTGTTTCTTTTCTAGTTTCATGTCGTTGTTAGTTACTCAGACAGGAAATTCACCTTACAAACCAGCTGCTTCTAATTTCTTCTTAATTTTTTGTTACACCATTCACTCCCATACACCAAAATATGGTTCTATTTACCACTCTCTTACATTACTTTTTCATTTTCTAAAATTGTGTTTGTCCTATTCTGCTCATTAATCTCTTGGACACCGTCCATCTGATAATTGCCTCTAGGTAATTTATCCATTTGGTTCAGAATGTTTCTATGTCACATTTTGGTGTCACCGTTGTTGGTATCCCTGGTAACCGAATTTTCTCCGTAATCTCGTAAGTAACGTCGGTACCTTATGAGGGTATGTGAGCCGGTCGTTCAGAAAGCAAACTACTGAGCGTAAGCTTGCCTAGAAATCAACAATCGGCTGAAAGACGTTGACAGCGATGTCCTGTAAAGGATATGCAAAACATTTATTTACTTTCTTTTGAGATCACCATTATTACTATTTTCTTGACAGAGCACTCCATATTACTACAATGTCCAACCATTGTTGTAGAGCTGTTGCATTATCTACCCCCCCCCCCCCAAAAAAAAAAAAAACTGTATCATTATAGGTTCCGAATAGTATTCGTCGGTTCTTTCTGGTTTCTCATATGATAACTTCGCCTAGGCACACGCGCCCGCGAGCACGTGAAAAGGAGAGGTCGGGCACCACAAGGTCTGTCTTACTGTATCTGTTTTTTACTTGGGTTATTTTCCCTTTTAATCGATGGTGCAGTATTTCGTTACCTCCATTTCAAAGGTACAGAATGTAAATTCACGCATAAGTCAGCTACACGCCCGAATGGTCTGTAAAAACACGAACAATACAAACACAATGGTTTTAACACACAAATTAAAAAAAAAACAACAGGTGTGAATGTTATCACGTGGATAAAGCTTTCAATACTGTAAGACATATCAACAAATTAGATGTGCTTGAAAATCTACAAACGGCTGGGGGGAAGGAAAAAAAAACATATATAGAAAACAAAACTGTCATAAGGATTGATAATGAAATAGGCCACTGTCAGCCTATTAAATGAGGTGTGAAACAGGGATGTGTACTGTTTTTTTCCCTGTACACCAGAAATATAGAAGATATGAAAAGACTCTTCATGGAAGGACGTAACATCAATAACAATTGATATGTAGTCTTGATTGCAGACAATGAACAGGACCTGAAAAATTTACTACATGGAATTGTAGTGAACAACTATGATTAGAACTAAAAAGACACAAATTATTGTTATCACTAGGAAAAAAGAAACACCACAATGTAAATGGGTGTATTCTTAAACGAGGTACATTTATCTCGGAACAGTTATAATACCTGCTGGGAAATGCTTTGAAGAGATTACAAGAATCGTCACCGAAAATGTAGCCTTTAGCAAGATGAAAAACATACTGACCAAAAAGATATCAATTGCAATTAGAAAAAGCGTGTTGACGTGCTTCATAGTGTTACTTTTGTATCGATGTGTAGCGTGGACCAGGCTGAAAACATCGGATGGGTGTGGAGAAAAGACACCACTGGCGGAAAATAATCAGGTCCTACAAGAAACAAATGAAAACAGTATATAGAATAGAGAAATTGGACGTAGACAAAATATGTTGGGTATTTTATGAGAAAGAATTAAACATGGTAACAACTGGCAAGATCGAACGGAACAGACCGAGAAGTAAATACCTGGATGACTTGGAAACGGGGCATGGTCGAGCCCAGAGCTGACCCACGACTCTAGGTGTAAAATAACAGAAAATGATCTCCCACGCTTAGTGACATGATGGGTGAATAGATGTGTAACCACATGATAATCAAAATGATGTCATTCGAATACATCTAAATTTCACCATATTCTGAGCACAAGGATTGAAAGCTAATTACGTAATGTGATGGGGGAACTTTCGGGCCGTGTTTTCGTGTTTGCTGTTTCATTTATCTGTTAATGGTGTGTGTTAGTGTTTGCGCCTATGACTAAAAACGTGTCTGTCTGTCTGTATGTCTGTCTATCTATATGTCTGGCTGTCTGTTTGTATGTCTGGCTGTCTGTGTGTATCTGCTTATTTGTCGGTGGGTTTCTATTTCTCTATGTGGATATACTGGTATCTATGACTGCGTGTCCGCCTATGTGTGTTGTTGTTGTTGTTGTTGTTGTTGTTGTTGTTGTTGTTGTTGTTGTTGGTGGTGGTGGTGGTGGTGGTGGTGGTGGTGGTGTGTGTGTTGTTGTTGTTGTTGGTGGCGGTGGTGGTGGTGGTGTGTGTGTGTGTGTGTGTGTGTGTGTGTGTGTGTGTGTGTGTGTGTGTGTGTGTGAGCCGCTGCTTTGCGGATCTATAATGTTAACACAACGATCAGACATCATGTAAACATGTCACCATGAGAGTGTGTATGGGTGTTGTATATGTGTGTGTGTGTGTGTGTGTGTGTGTGTGTGTGTGTGTGTGTGTGTGATTGTGTGTGTGTGTGTGTGTGTGTGTGTGTGTGTGTGTGTGTGTGATATAATTCTGAGAGATTGGCATAAAATTTACTTGTGTATGGTAATTAGTCCGGTTTGCAGGGTATCCTTCTTTCTTATACGGGACACTTTTGGGTGGAGTATCCGTATAGTCCAATCAGGGATACGTGAAGCCATGGAAGCCGGTGGATGAAGTGTAACAACAACCAACATATTGTTGTTGGTTATGGTCTGCGGCGAAAGACAGATGATCTCATCAGTGTGGTCACAGATTAAAACAGTCACTGTCCGAAGGAAAGTAATGGCAAACTGCTTTCCGCAAACCTTGCCAAGAAACCCATAACAACCAGGTGGTGGAAACTTTCGAATATCTTGGTTGCGACCAACGGTGACACAATGATAGAAATTAAACAACGATTATCATTTGGTTTTCAAAGACTAAAGCAACTTAATAAATTATGGAGTGGGACAAATAGAACTACAAAAAAATCGGTGTTTAAGAGTATTCAACTTACGCCTGTGAGACTTAGACACTTACTAAACAAGCGAAATGTTATATAGACGGGTTCTAAGAATATCTTGGGTAAAAAGAACAAAAGCATCTATAGTTCAAGAATATTGAAGATGGATTTTAAAGACGGTCAAAGAAAATTAGTATTTTGGTCACTTGAAACGTCATGAAAGTTTGGAGAGAACAATAATGGAGAGGTATATGTCTTGGAAGGGGAAGACCTAAAAAGATGGATGATCTCCAGATGGGTGTAATGGACACGGGACATCTTGGTTGTGATCATGAATTTTTTCGGCGGGTTTCTATGGGAACGAGATTCTGCAAAGGTTATGTTACTGAGTGGTAGTAGTAAGGCATGTGTGTAAGAATGTGGATTTCTGGATCAACCATGACCCTGCAATACTTTTCTTATATAGACTTCTGTGGTGTCGCAATAAGACTTATGACAATGAATTTTCAAATTTCGCGAGTGAGGGTACTTCCGTTTTCATTTAAAACAAACTTTAATTAGTAAAAGTAAATTTGTTTTACTGTGTAAAGTGAAAATAGTACCACGTGTTAGGTCTACCATAAACTTCGATACATATTTGAGAAACCGACTTGGGACTTTTGGATATATACCTATTACAAAATAGCCAATGGTATATTATAAAGGCTGTTATTGATGTCTGTATGGTTTAAACAATATCATCATAACACTGGTGGTGTCTTAGAGATACAAGTCTCTGTTTTGGGGGTTGTGACGCTTTTACAACCAAGCACATGTTAAAGGGGGTTACACCAGGTCAAAGGTGGCGTTGCTTCGGGTTGCAAACATAAAGATACATCTGGAAGACGTGGACATAAATGACCAAAGTGGGCTTCCGGTCACATGACATACATCTCGGAAAGAACATTTGTGATTTGGTGGTAATTTCTTATCTGTTCTCTGATTGGTTGATTCAAAATGTCCCTCAGATAGAACGTTGGTCACTCAGAACGTTGTTCACTACAGGAGATATGACATTTGTGATTTGGTGTTAATTTCTTATCTGTCCTCTGATTGGTTGATTCATAATGTCAGGCAGTCAGAACGTTGTTCACTACAGGAGATATGACATTTGTGATTTGGTGTTAATTTCTTATCTGTTTTCTGATTGGTTGATTCTTATTGACAGAACGTTGTTCATTTCAGATATACACCTCTCTCACGCAGACAATATCAAAAACAGTGACGAACCGAAGGTCAAGTCTTTTCTCATTTTTGCAGTCAACGAAGAAGGATGTTTTGATTCAACGGATATTAACTTCAAAGGACTTTAACAAGCGTGTCTTCTGATACAGAAACGTACTCGTATGAAACTGGTTGGCATTTGTTCATCACTATTGTACAAGGCGTTCTTATTCAAATATCTGCCCAAAGACATTAACATTATTAACCGATCATAACCAGACAATAATTCATCTGTGATATCTGCAAATACATGGTAATCAGTTGAAATATTGTTTACAACAGACTCAAACGTCGCGTGTTTACAAATTAACACATCTAAAAGATTTTTTCGTCTTACAAACTTCGTTGTATACCTGAATAACATCCACAAATACTTCGCCCATTTTAAAAACTATTTAGTGTACCGAGAATGTCAGCTACGCAAAACAACAGATGTCATTTGTGTAATAAAAACTTCTCATTCGGTACTAATCTAACTCGTCATATGAAGACTACTCATTCTACACAACACTTCACTTGTGATTTTTGCGATCGTATGTATACCAGAAAAGACGCCTTACGGAGACACATAAAGACTGAACATGAACCAGTATTCAGTGATGTGTCGACCACTCAACCACCATCTAGCGGCGTGTCTGCTAATAATCAACAAACCACAAGCCGCAAGAGAAGGAGAAACCCGACCACAGACACCAATCTACTGGTAAACGCCGAAAGTCAAACAAACAATCATCAAATGACATAGTGTCGCCCGTTACAGATACACAAATACTGCCAGCTACCAAGACAAACCAATCATCATCCCTAAGTACTGACATCAAGTGTAGCGGGGAGGTGGTATCAACATTAGGTGTCTTGTTGGCTGGCGTGGAACATCGAGTTTCGTTGAATGCAGATGAACAGTTACCAACAACAGGTGCCTTGTCGACTGGCGCGGACGATCATGTTTCGCCTACTAACAAGACTCAGCTACCATCATCTAGTACCTTACCGAATGACGCATCACCAACACCTTGTACCACAGCAAGTGGCGGACCATCAACAGATACCTCATCGACAGCTGAGCAACTGCATGTCATGGCTGCAGAAGACCAGGCAGGAACCTCTGGTGTTAACACAACTACTGAATATCTTTCATTACAGAAACTACCCACAGATGTTAGGGTTGTATATAATGACCATTGGGACACGATTAGGTCACACATGCGACACGGACGCTATCTGTGTGAATGGACATTTTTTAATCGACCAGATACTGAAATGACGACAGATTGGTGTTCTCGTTTATTCCCGCTTTTTAATGTTCAAAACTCCCGTTTCAAAATAATCCCCAGTTTGCACATACTCTTGAGACATCGAGAGACACAAGCCCTACGGTTCTACCATGCCAGTCCAAATAACTCTTCGTTGTTTACTTTACCTTTCTTAATGAACAATAGATCTGATTTCGAGGCGTTTGTAACCAAGCTAAACGCTGTTGACTTGGTGAATTCAGCGACACTAACCCGACCAGATACAAAATACTATGTTGAAACAATTCCCAGTATAACCTTTTACGTTTACAAGTTGGTGGAGTTCCCTATTGTCTGTTGTATGACTAATATTCCCGATTTTATCAAACACAATAATTTTATTAATACTCTTCACATCGACAAAAATGGTAAGGTTTATAATGATAATAGGTGCTTTTTCCGCGCCTTGGGCGTTTTTAGAACCGGGTCTGTCAGGGCGATTAGAAAAGAAACACGAACACTGTTCAAAGAATGGGTGCAGTATAAAGGATTGAAATCTCACAAGGAGTTTACCGGGGTCAGTTTAGTTGATTTACCTGCCCTGGAAGAATGTTTCAAAATACAAATCAATGTGTTTAGTTTTACAGAGGAGGAACATCTAGTTCCGAAAATTAGAAGTACTAGTTCACATCCAGACATATTAAATATCCTCCTACATGAAAACCATTTCATGTATATTGTTGATATTAAAAGGGCCGCTCGGTGTTTTTCCTGTGGGAAATGCGGCAAGTTATTTAAAGTGTACTGGCGACTGACACCGCACGAACTTACGCGTAAAGGCATAGCCACTATCGAAACATATAAAGGTGGGATTTATCACCCCACCGAATCCATCTTGGAATTGCTATGTGAACACGGGTTTGACGTGGACGTAAACTTTATTTTCCCATATAGAGCATGGAATCTTTTTTCTCTAATGAAAATTTACCAACTGATTCAAAGTCGACGACCTTTATAGCCAGACACGTCCCCATCTCGTGTGCCGTCGCCTCTAATGTCCCTGGGTTTGACACCCCTAAATGTTTCATCACCACAGGTGATCCACAGTTACTCGTAAATGAAATGATGGACTATCTCCATGAAATATCTGGTAGGTCTTATGAGTTGTTACTCAAAAAAGTTCGAGTCAACCTGCACAATTAGGTGGCCACCCAAAATTAAGTGAAAGGCTCGACTCCTTTCTGAAAGAATTACCACTGTTTGGGTTGAATAGCAGAAAATATGACATTAACCTAATAAAAACTTATTTCATAAAATATTTCCTTGATCGGGAGGATAACCCGTTCACGTTTATAGTCAAAAGAAATAATAACTTCCTGTGCATAGCGACAGAAAGACTGAAATTCCTTGATGTCTCCAACTTTCTGGTCCCGGGTGTAAGCTAGGCGCAATATCTGACCTCTTTTGGTATAGAAGAGACAAAAGGGTTTTTTTCATACGAGTATCTGACCGATCTGGGAAAGTTAAATGAGACAGCCCTACCACCACATGCGGCCTTTTTCTCAACACTTAAAAACCGTAACATTTCCGAGGCAGAATACACAGTTTGTCAGAAAGCATGGACCGCCAATAAGATGACTACGTTGAGGGATTTTTTAATTTGGTACAACATCAAAGACGTGTCCCCCTTTCTAAAAGCCCTGGACAAACAAGTAGCTTTTATGCCGATTTAAATATAGACATGTGTAAGCAGGCCATCTCAGTCCCCGGTATTACTTTACAGTACCTATTCAACACCATGAATAAAGATGTCTCTTTTGTTTTGTGTTCGAAGAAGGAGGAGAAGATGCACAAGTTGTTACGAGACAATATATTGGGTGGGCCGAGTATCATTTTTCATCGTTACCACGAGGCCAATGAGACCCGTATCAGGGGTAATAAGATGGTAAAAAGTATTAAAGGGTTTGATGCGATTGCCTTATACCTTTGGTCTCGGATGAAAGATATGCCAACAGACTTCCCCATATATAGAAGCCGTGAGGATGGTTTTAGAGCCCATAGATTATACAAATACACACGTCAGTGTCGAGAGTGATTAAGTTGGGTGTCACATAATGAAAATATAGATTTAAAAACCCAATTCAATAGTCAAGAGATGCAACTCGGTGATCGACATATTCGAGTAGATGGGTGGGATAAAAAGAATAATACAGCTTACCAATTCCATGGGTGTTTGTTCCATGGGCACCCATCTTGCCGTCTAACTGCTGCGAAAACTATTAATCCGGTTAATAAGAAACCGTTGGTAGAACTATACCAGAATACGTGTGACATTCACGCGTATCTAGAAAAAACTGTCGGGGTGACAGTTAAGGTTATTTTGGGAATGTGAGTGGCAGAGACTAAAGAGGTCAAACACACAAAAACAAGTGTTTCTTGTGGGAATCATTTCCACCGTCAGAGCTTCCTTGGGGTTCTTTGAGTGAAAACCAGATAATTGAGGCTGTAAAATGTGACACATTTTTCGGGTTGGTGGAGTGTGATATAGAGACCCCAACTGATTTACAAGAGTCCTTTGCCGAAATGCCCCCTATTTTTAAGAACACGGAAGTGTCGAGAGGCGACATTGGGGAATTTATGAATGAATACGCCATAAAAAATAAACTACTCAGTACCCCACGACGGACTTTGATTGGTAGTTATTTCGGGAAGAAAATATTATTAGCCACCCCTCTTTTAAAGTGGTATCTAGCCCATGGGTTGGTCGTTACAACATCTACCAGACAATAGAATATCGACCGATTAGTTGTTTTAAACAATTTGGGGAAACAGTGTCTAATGCCCGTCGCCAAGGGGACAAAAATCCAGCTGAGAGTATTACAGCCGTCACGATGAAATTGCTAGGTAACGCCGCTTACGGTAAAACGTTAACTAATAAAGCCAAACATACCGACGTCTCCTACTGCCACGGAAAAGACACGACCAAAGCACTCAATAACCCCAGGTTCAAAAGCATAACTGGAATTATAGATGATCTTTTCGAAGTTGAAACCCTAAAAAAGAAAACAGTCTGGGATCTACCTCTTCAGATTGGTTTCTTTGTCTACCAGTATGCCAAATTAAGAATGTTAGCTTTCTACTATGATTTTCTAGACAAATTTATCTCTAAAGACGACTTTAAGCTTTGTGAAATGGACACTGACTCTCTATATTTGGCCCTTACTACCGACTCACTCTCTGAAGTAGTTAGACCACACCTTCGAGAAGAATATGACAGAGTCTACAATCAGTGGTTCCCGTCTGAAACCTGCCTTTTTCATAAAACTACTAGCTGTCAGGACTGTGTGGATATCAAAGCCTATGAAAAGAGAACCCCTGGTCTTTTTAAACTAGAATACGAAGGGGAGGGGATGGTCTCGTTATGTAGTAAGACGTATATTTGTGTTGGAGATTACGATAAAATCAGTACCAAAGGTCTGACCAAAAACCACAACACTCATCTAAACAATGACACTTTTTTGAAAGTACTCAACACCCAAACACCAAGTGGGGGAACCAATATAGGCTTCAAAACACAAGACTCTGCTGTATATACGTATCAGCAACATCGTGCATCTTTGTCATATCTGTATATAAAAAGGCAGGTACAAAATGATAATATCTCGACTATGCCATTACTTATTTAATATGCCTTGTATTGTTTGTCTATATATGATTTAATAAAATTATTATATACCTTACTTGACTCGTTTGTTATTTTAAATGTTTCATGTTGTATTTTTTATGTTATACACTCCACATACCTACTCTGATGAGGTTACTAGACCACACCCACTCAGATGGGTCACCTCGCAACACCTCTGACCACGCCTAGTTTTTTTTAAATGAGTTATCGCCCTTTGCGGATCTGGGAGTTATCGCCCTTTGTGGATCGAGATCGATAATTAGTAATAATATATAAGATCCACAAAAAAAGGGCGGCTTTCCTCGTTTTACACTACTCATGTACTACCAGTCCAACACGAGGAAACTGTGTAAGTAAACCGTAGCGACAAACAAAACCACCCTAAAGGATTTACCAAACTCAACAGCCTATCCGATTTGTTGGAACGTAAGTTATGAACATATAAATCTGTGACAAGATTAATTCTGCGCTTCCGAGTAATTGGTTATGCCACTCGAATGCAAAAAATTGCATGTCCTTTGTAGGATTTGTCGACAACCCCGGGTTGACTTTCTAGGCAATTTGACTATCATCAGTTTGCCTACGCTTTCTGAATGGGAAGTCAATACTGAAGTACAACTTAATGCAAGTGGGGAGATTGAACCCACTACCCCACCATCAGCGCAGCAGAAGCTTCAGAGCGAGCGCTTATTTCGTTTCGGCCAGGTTGAATTCTAATGTGTTATGTTATTATTATTATTACTATCAATATTATTATTAATATTGCTATTATTATTATTATTATTATTATTATTATTATTATTATTATTATTATTGCGTGATGCTTATTCCTCTGTCCACGACAGGTGTCAATGCAGCGCTGCCCCGCGTGTCTTACACAAAAGCCATCGATGTCTGGATGTCTTCGTGTCTTGTCTTTGTCTCTGCCGCCTTGCTGGAGTTCGCCATCGTCAACGTGCTCAGCCGGAAGGCCTCCATCAGGGGATTCTCCTTGAAGCAAGTGTTCACAATCCCCCAAGAGTACGAGGCCGGCGAGGCGTCTCCGGCCGCAGAGGTACAGTTAGCGAAACAAGTAAACCATTGATCGTGTTCGTAGTTTTAGTGTCAGGATTGTTTTGCTCATATTTACATGCCATGAACCAGGCAAACATTCTGAATGCTCTACGAGAAGTAAGTCGTTTACGAGAACTAAGCGATGACTGTGAATCTACAACCATGATCAGGCTGCGAGAACAGCAAGGTGTGGCCAAACAAGAACACTAAGCAGGAAGCCAAAGAAGAGTTATAAACCAACACAGAACTGGTGTCGTGAGCCGCTACACCATGCGGGATTTGCTGAGGATGGAATCCGAGCACTTATGGGCTGAATGGTCCGATGTGCAATGAGGATGATCTGTCGACTAACTAACTAACTAACTAACTAACTAACTAACTAACTAACTAACTAATTAACTAACTAACTAACTAACTAACTAACTAACTAGCTAACAATATTTAAATATTCATTTGTTTATCCTATACACATACGCTATAAATAAAATATTGCACTATTTCGTGTCTGGCATATTTCGCTTCATCTCGTCAGGTGCGTACGTCTTGTTATGTCTTGTTAACGTATGTCTTGTTACGTGAAAAATAATTGGCAAACGTTACAAGTCATTACCCTCTTTGGACAACAATCAACTTCAAATTAACCACCGAAATGCAATTGATTCGATCACAGAATTATTAATCTGAGTCAGGCGATGGACCCTAATATAACTTCTCTTCTGAAGTTGAAAGGGGTAAGATAAATGATATACAGAAACATGGTAATTAATAATGCATGGTCGCTGACATTGCGCGCATGTGTATAACTTTATCTTCACGGAAGTTTTCAACTTAGCAGGAAGTCCTGTCGCTTGCATACATGACGTAGATTTCTCACATAACATGATGCATAACTCCGCAGTACGAACCTACCCGTTCCGTGGTGATGGAATTACGGACGCAGTTCGTGTCCCGCATACCCATGTTCGAAACACAGCTGCGTGCTATTTGGCAGCAGACCGCGATGAGTTGGTTTGTACGATAAGGTATGGATGCCGGTCGTTCAGAAAGCAAAGGCGAACTACTGAATGTAAACTTTCCAAGAGATCACAACAGCAAAGAAAAGCTGGTGTTTAATGCAACGTCGTGTAACGGATATGCAACTAACTTTTTTTTTAAAAATATGCATCTTATGAGATACAGCGAATTGTGTCAGGCATGAAATCGTGCAATATTTTATTTATGGTGTGGATGTTCACATTAACTAAGGGTGTACGTTATTTTGACTAAATATAATTAACTGACAGACAGACAATTGACAGTCAGAGAAACAATCTATCACACTGACAAATAGTCAGACAGAATAGCCGACTCACAGATTAACAGACTGTTAATAAATAGACTGTTGATTTTGTCAGACAAACATTTGATGAACACTTATTTGACAGACAGCCATTTGATAGACGCATAGTTAACAGACAGACAGATGACAAATAGAATGACAGATTGTCTACATACAGACAGCTAACGGAAGGTACGACAGACAGAATGTTGGTTCTGACAATAGTAGAAAAAGGACGAGTTGAAAGACCATATGGTATCTTTGCACCAAAGTGGTAGAAAAGTGACGTCAGATAAATACTGTAAATCTCCTATACGCCTTAAGGGTAGAAGAAGCAGGTAAGAAATACAAGAATGTAAGTTTTTCTTTACATTCGATGGGTAGAAAGGGGAGAGAGGAAAATTCACGATTGTAAAATATCTCTACTCCCAAGTGTATTATAGACAGGTGTGAAATACAAGCATGTAATATCAGTTTGCACCCCAAGGGTTGAAGAACAGGTAATAAATACGTGGATGTCAGGTACAACAGTACCTCTGCATCACAAAGGTAAAAAATACGGCTTAGAGATGCAAGAATGTCAGGTACCTCTACACCCCAAAGGTAGAAAAGACAGGTAAGAAATGCAAGAATGTCGAGTACCTCGACCTTCTACACTTACTCCTTCTACTGCCCAACAAAAAGCTTGTCGATGTCCTGCAATCTTTCTTGCCCATGTACTCTCACGCCTAAGGTGTCTGCTGGATGTCGATTTTTTTTTTTGTTGTTGCTCTCGCTCGCTTTTGAACTCAAGCGTAGTCCATACACACTGTTTATAGTAGTGATGGGCTGAATTTCGCGTGTGGATTAGCTTTCCATATTAACAGCGTCCCTCGCCATCAGGCGAACCTACTCCGACTTCAGAGGTACTTGTAATTAACGTCCGCAAGTCATGGACGACAGGTCAATAGTTTAGTCCAGCTGTCCGGTGTAGGAGCTGAAGAGCTAACCTCGGCAGCAGCACACCGGATGTTTAAGAACACTCGCTCTTATCTATTTGGCCATGCGGACCTGCACTGGATGTTGATGATGATGATGATGATGATGATGATGATGATGATGATGATGATAGCTCCTCAACCCTGCATTGTGTAACCGCTACCTATGGTCCTCTCCTTCCACAGGTCACGCTTCCAATTAACGGGTTCACAGACGGAGACTGCCAGAAGCGGAAGCGGTTCTCCAAACCTGGGATAGTCTACGCCATATACCTGGACGTCTGCGCGCGCATTCTCTTTCCTGCATGCTTCACCCTCTTCATTGTTATCTACTGGAGTTATTATGTCAACACGAATTAAAATAGAACCACGTGACACGGGTGATCCAATAGGAGACTTCTAGTCAAATATGTCACCCTGCACGGCACTAACTGACAAAAATGTTTCTCTGGACCACACTTTATGAATGCCAATGTGATCCTGTGATAAGAAATCCTCGGACAAGTAAACAAGCAACATCAACGATTAGACAAGCTTTTTTCGGTAAATAGACGACAATTAACGCCAGTGGGCTAACAAACGGTGGGGAATTCCCCCCCCCCCCTTTTCTCCCCCCTCCCACCCCCAATGGGGGGAAAAGATAATTTTATGTTTTTTTTTTTCTCCTGGGGAAGGGGGGATTAATATTGGCAGACACAAAATGGCTTCAGTCACAATATCCTAGACATTTTAACCAATGTTTTTGACCTTTTAACTGTTTGTTTATTGTAATATGATTAATTTGGTATGTTAATTAAGTATTGTGAATATAAAAAATGCAGTTTTTGAGGCTGACAATTTTGGAAAAGGGGGGAGGGGGGAATTCTTCTTCTTTCGTTCGCTGGAAAGTAGGGAATGACGTTGTGACATATGGTGAAAGGGTGCACGGGCCAAAAAAGGTTGAGAATAACTGATTTACGCAATTATAATATTTACCGGATTTCCGACTGAACACTTTGTACACCCTCCACCGCTTGAAGTGGCTCAAAGATACCCTGAACTTGACCAACATCCGCTGTGACTGGCTCGAGGAGCTGATCGCCTCAAAGAAGCTAACCTCCTTCTTCTTCTTCAGCGTTCCAAGCCATTGAGGTTCTTTGCTGCAGATACAACCAGTTTCCATTCGTCTCTCTGGTTGACCTTCTCTTGCCAGTCATTGATTCCAAGTACTTGTAGGTCTGTATATATATATATTATCTCTCCACCGTCTTCTTGGTCTACCTCGGGGTCTACGGTCATTTATTTCCTAACCTCCGCTTTCACTAAATCCTGTAGTTGAAGAGCTATCAAACCAGATTATAAATAACCATGGTGCATATTCTTTGCGGAACGTTGCTATCAACTCCAACAGCTATTTGATTTTCTCCACCAGGTTATGTTCAGTAGTTTGACACGACTTTCTAAACTGGAACTGGAAGTCCATATTTCCAAATTAACTGCGACAACGCGAACTGCCCAATCCATATTGTGTAAATTATGTGAATCATAATTAATTCTAACATTTTGACGAAGGCTGTCTACTAATTTAAGTGTTGACATGCAGTGGAATTTTCAATTATAAATGATTCTTAAACTGAACTTTCAGTTAATAGTATCAGTGATAATTTGAAAAATACTTCCCATACTTACGTTGGTAATCAGGCGATGTTTGAGCACATGCACAAAGAGTTAATGGTCACAATAATATAGAGAAAAACAATTCACAATGGTATACAATAGTCATTTCACAGAAGAAATATGCAAAGACAGGCTGTGTGCATTTTATAGTGTATTTTAATTTGGATACTGTAAGGCAGACTATATTCGTCGTGTTTTAAGTCTGCCCAGACTATCGTGTAGTTATGTAATTTGTCTAGTCATTCTGTGATTCCTTAAGTAACTGATTGCCTGCCAAACAAAAAATTGGTCACACCCAAACAGAAATTCAAGGCAGAAAATTTGAAGTAGGTGTTTGTCACTATAATGCTTTTAAAATGGTTAAAATGTTAGCAGATGCATTGTATTACATATCAAATTAAAGAGAATTGCACAGGGAACCTGACAGTGTTAATAATTAATTGATAGATTACAAATATTATGACAATAATGAGAGTTTTAGTAATAACAATTGAAATTAAAGTGTTAAAAATTATGAAAAAAATTCACTTACCAAGTCTTTATTTTATATCCGAAGCCGCTAATCCAGTTAAATTTAGTGAATTATATTACACACACCAGTTGTCTTCAAGAATATCACAAGAACTGCTCCATAACATGAATAAAACGCAATGAAATCATAACATTATGAAGTACATCATTTTCACACAAAATGGAAAAGCCATCATATTCTTAGTAAAATTCACTGTTAGATTTTTTTTCAATATTATCACCGTCTTCTACATAATTATCTGAATACTGCACAGGTTCGTTTTAGAATCTATCACAAAGTCGTTTCCATCACAATAACTATAATATAAAACTGTTTAAAACTGTAATTTTATTAAAATATATGAGGTCAAGAACCAGAAGATATGGTCACTTTGAATTTCGAAATATCAACAAACATTCTCCTAAAAGTTTACACGAAACCATGCCTTTTCTGTGCACACGGAAGCACTTGGAAGGAAATAAAATCTTTCGCTTTTGGAGTTTAAATAAGTGAGACACTAAAAAGGTGGACTGGAAAGGAAACACGGATACATTAAACCACTATACATAAGAGGGCTATAAAGTGGCATCTGGGTGGGATTTATTTATTCCAGTTTCCGACAGGCCTAATGCTGAACGGTACCTTTGTATTAACGATGTACATTGTAATAACACGTTTGTAAAATTAACACTAGAAAACATTATTGACCCGTCTTCCCTCTAGGGTAGATTTCCTTCCACAAGCTGCCCGCATTATCACATTAACATATCCACCCCGCTGGTGCGTGAATTCCACCAACTTTCAGCACTCCAGAACTGCTACACTTGATGCAATTTAGTCCGGCCGTACTGGATCAAGCTTTTATGATGTCTCTACAATACAGACCTGTAAGATAGGATATGTATTAAACACTGAGCCCTGTACGCAATATATCAGGAAAAGAGCTTCCTCCTTGAACTTTAATTGCTTACTGTTTAGCGTTTTATCTCCCGTGTGGGATACCCAACTTTAAACAGGAACATTGACTCGTATAGTCATTTATTCATTCTTTTGGATAGCAGCTGGTTACATAGCTTGCGAAGTAGTTCGAGCTAATTAATTGTTGTATGTTCATACGCGTTAATGCTTTTTGTTCTGTATTTGCACTATACTTGTTGGTCTCATTGGTTATATCGTTATAATATTGTCATTCACATATCGATTTATATTACTGGTATTTTGTAAGTTAATGTAATTGTGTATTTTTATGATCTTGTATTGTTACCTATTTTTGACTAATTTACACTTACTTCTTGGGTGGAATGTCTGAGAAGTGGCAACATTGGCTCAATACGTCAGGAATAAGTCTTGAACACTTAAACATATGCAACTTATTTAACAAGCTGCCAGAATTATCTTCTATTCTTAATCAACATTTTCATGTATTCGGCCTTAGTGAAAGTAGACTAAATGAAAACATTTCAGATGAGGACATCTCTATTAAAGGGTACAAAGTGTTTAGAAGAGATCCCGTAGGAAACAAGAGACAGGCATCGTAGCCTGTTTCTAATCTACTAAATGTTCACCGTAGGCTAGACTGAAACTTGCGAAATAGAATGTATTTGGTTGGAGTTAAAACTTCGAAACCGCACACCCCTGATAATTGGCTACCTCTATCGAAATCCCAGGGCTGGACACGTTTGGTACGAAACTTCACTACCATGATGGATGTGGTTTTCGCTTCCGGGTAGGAAATGATACTACTCGGAGACTTTAACATTGACACCAACAAATCCCATATGTACTCGGCTCGCGATGATGGTGGAATTCTGCAAGAGGGCGTCTGATTGGTCTGGAACTCTGGGACCCCAGTATAAAAGGCCCTGCACAGGTAGAACTGGCCCTTTTTCCGTAGTCCACCGCACTGAGTGACAAGGCGCCAATGCCTATTTCTATTGTGTGTTTAGTAGTTAGACCCTGAAGTTTTGCAGTGGTATGTAACCATAATTAATTTGTTTTATATTATATTTCTTTTATATGTATTAATTTTAATTTTATAAACCATGTGTGACATAGTATTTTGGTTATTTAAATGTATACTTCAGTAAAGCTATGAAAGTATAATAATAATGAAGTGATTATCAAACTAATTAGATTTAAAATATAGCTAATCTTATACTGATTCCTAGCTTTAATCTTTAAGTTAATAATTTCTCTAGCAGTAACTAAAATTAACAAAAGAAATCTGTAAGCCCGGTTACAGATAACTGAGTGCGGAACCATGCACAGGTAATGGCAAATGAGAGTTATCGGTTCTTGGAGAAAATGGCGCAGATTGATCTGGACTTCGACGAGTTATTCACTAAGAAATATAGTAAGGAACAATTTAGAAGCTACTTGTGTTAAGTTTTATGAGACTGAAAAGTGGGAGATTGAGGAACAGCATTTGGAGAATTGACACGTGGGAGGCCAGCTCAGCAAATAACATCTAGCCTTTGTTCTCGAAGCAACTTAAAAGGTAAATTTGGAATATTGGCTAGTGATAAAGGAGCAGACAATGTTAACAGGTTAGGAGATAATTGGGCACACAGGGGCTTAGTAATACTTTATAATTATTCAGAACTAATGGTTTATTTTACAGCGGTGTAAATTATTGAGTTCAAGAAGCTTGTTGTGGTAATAGCTGGGCAAATATTGGTTGTATGAATCATTGAAGGAAATAATATACAGAATATTAGTGGAGTGGCTATGAGTGAATAAAGTAAACACACTTGGACTGCAGTCAATGAAAGACAAGGCACATTACAATATAGTTAAGTATTCAATTTAGTAGAGGAATTTGTTGTTCAGCAGTAAGTGAAGTCTGGCATCACCTCTGTCAACAGGAGGCAGTAATATTTGTAGGTGTATCAAGTTATCGGTGGAATCAGCGACTGAGATTCTGCCTTAAGTTAAGCATGGTGGTTGTCGCACGGGGGAGAGAATGTGATTTAATGCTACGTACCACCTTTCGCAAATATATTTATATGCACTTGCTATGTGTCTAGTCACAAGGAATAGTACACTAATGGTGTTGGCCTCAATCAGTGCTTGCTGGTTACAATAATATTAGGAATAATATTAATGGCAACAATATATATTATAATTGTTTTAGGCATTATTATATCAGGTACAACTGATTTAATGAGGTCAGCTTGATCATGATATATGATACAGATAATGTAGATGAATGATTTGGTGTCCCTGAAGCTTTAGGAAAACATTTAACAGGCTAGTACAGAGAGATGTTAGCAATCAGGTTTGGTGAGGTTCAGTGGAATATGACCGGTGTAGGTGTTTCCTATAACTAAACTAATATAGACAGTGTAACTGATTTTGTGGTTTCCCTATGTAGATATCCCAAGGTAGCAAAAGTGGGATATACAATGAGTAGGGGAAAGTAACCAGAATGATGGGGAACAGAGCGCACAACTGTACATTTGCTGTCCACTCACAAATAATATTACACTGATTGTGTTGGGCCTTGAATAACACTTATTGGTCATTAGTGTGTAATAATGACATAATATATATAGTACACTGTTTATTATATTAGAGCTAATGTTCTGTATCCTGCCATGGACATTGTTGTTCTTGGATCCTGCCTCATATGAATGAGGCACTCTGGCCATTATTTTGTGTACTTTCACTTGGTAATATTGTGTGTTTATTTTATGAGCTGTCTTAGTGGCCTAAGAGTGCCTCAATTGAGTTCCTGTGTAATACATGTTTATCTTTATCCTTAACTTTCTGTGAATGTTGTGATTATTCTATTTGGAAGGTTACATTGTCACATTCTACAAATATGTTTATTCCTGTTTCCTTTACTTTTCATAGTTAAATATGTTTTACCTGTTGGTTATTAATTTATAATATTATGCAGTAATGTGTGTGGTGTCATGTTGTTGATATCCTTTATCATAACATGGGCATTGCAGGAGAGGTGTGCCCTGTGTCATATGGCATCCCTTATGGGTCTAGGTATTTAGATGTCATGATGGTGAGTTAGGGTTGATTCCTGACATATGGTGCATCAGGGTGCAACTGAGATGATATGATGATAGACTAGTGGATTTCAATTCTGGCTTCATTGAGGGAACATTAAGGAATATAGTATTGGGGGGTTGTGAAACCGGTGTTGGTGGGAAAGCAAAAGTTAACTAGAAAGTAAAACCCATCAGGTATGACATGCATGGACAGAGCAATTACTGTTATAAATGAGGTTATAATAATTATTATCAATGAATGGGTGTAGTGATGAAGGTACCGGATTGAGTGCTACTTGGATGGACATTGTGTTATAAGTATCACATGATGACGACTATGCTTGTGATGGTGGTGGTCATGTGATGATGATGATAGCCATGATGAGGATGATGATTATTATATCTGCCAGGGATTGAAGTGGCTGGTAGTAATCGAGGCGGGTGTATGTAGACTATTGTAATCTTAACCACAATCAGGGTTATGGTGTGGGATTGAGGGTGTCAGGTGAATGTGTAGAAAACATTGGAGGCTGTTGAATAGGTGCTCCCTGTCATTTATATTTTATGTGGAGCACATCCTATATTCCTATAACCTATTCATATCATTGTTGTCCAGTTGAAGCATCATGTGGTTGGTGTGAATTTACACAGTCCATGTCTATGTTTGTGCCACAAAGACATTGTTTACATACACCAGTGTTGTAGTGGTTGTCCTATGAAGTCCATGTGTTGATGCAAATAATGAGTCTTTGATGATTAATAATTAGATGTTGTGTTTGTCTACAATGTCTGATGTATGTTGGCCAGGTCAGTGTTGAGATGTTGTGTTTGCTCGTGATGTAAGTGAATCTAATGAATGTGTCAGGATGTTGCGTCTTGTGTCTATTCGTCACAAGTACAAGAGTGTTGTCTGTCTTACGTAGAGAGACTGGGTGTTGTTGTTGTCTTGTTGGGCCATCATGTTGAGATGTTTGACTTGTCTTTGTCTAATATCTTTGTTGGTTTTTATTTTATCTACAGGAAAAGCCAGAATTCTAGTTTTAGATTTTAGATTTTCCTGGGTTTTTTTAGTAGACTGGAAGTTTTTGGTAAATTAGTTTTTGGTGGACTAGAAGTTTTTGTTAAATTAGTTTTAGTGGATCAGTTGTTGGTGGATTAGTGTTTGGTAGATTTGTAGCTTTTACTGGATCAGAAGTTTTTGCTACACTTAGGAATTTGGTTTGTTAGGTTAGTGTCTTTGCTGTTTGATTTTTGTTGTATCCTAATTTCTTTGTTGATGCTACATGTCTGTATATTATTGTGAAGTTTAGAAGCGTAATAAACAATTGATGCTTGTGTTACCCTTACTTTGTTGTTTAGTTGATAGACTCTAGTGTTATAGTCATTGGTGTTAGAACAGCCCTTGGAGTAATTCTTTGTCTGGGATTGGAGAATATTGTTCTAATCCCCTGTCGGCCCACCCTGGGATCTTCTTAAACCTTAATTCTTTTCTATTCTTGTTAACCGAGGACGGTGAGAGGTTCTTTCTCTTTATTCATTTTCTTCTTTGGCCCTACGCAGTCAGGGTTTGCGCTCTTCTCCTCACATCACCGTAGCAGAAGTGAGTGGTCCTTGCTTCCTGTTTATACCTTTGTTTTTCAAGTGGCGAGCCTGTACCAGGTCAGTGACAGCCTTAGAATTATTCTGGTAGGATTGTTTTGGTACCAAATGAGTGTTTTAGTTGAGGTCTTTAGTTGGTTTCTTTGTCGGTTCATTTTTGGTATAGTTGGTAATAGTCTTCTAGAGATAGCAAAACCCAGGTTAGCTAGTTAGGCTCCATTGCAGAACCACCCGTAGCATAGTATCTTGTCCTTAAGATGGAGACCAGAAGTACTCGTGCGGCAGTGAGAGTTGAAGAAGATGAGTCTCCGCCAGTTTCTACGATGGGAACCGAAGATCCCCGCCCAGTGGACGCTCCACCACGCGAGCTCACTGAGGCTTTGAGGTATGTTGAAGTACCAACCAGAAAGCCTGTTCGGTGTTTTGGGGAGAAAGGTGGGCCATCAGTAGAAGAGTACGTCAGGGAGGTGAGGTCAGCTTGGAGGGCTGGCATGTTAGAGACTGTCGATAAGGTGGATGTTATTTTCGACAGCATAACCAGTCCTGTCAGGAGGGAGTTGGAACTCCATGCTTCTGAGGAAGATCCCGAGGCCATGCTACAGGCCTTGCTGAAGATATATGGTGAGAAGAAGAGTCTACGGGAGCTCCTGGCAACGTTATTCACAATACGCCAGCGAGCTGGGGAGACAGTCCATGACTTCTCCCATAGGGTCAATGCTGAGTTCAAGAGGGTAGTGAAGGCCCAGGAAACGCAAGGTGTCCCTGTGTTGGATGGGGAGGCCCTTCGAGACCAGTTTGTGGCTGGCATAAGGGACAGTTTCACCCAAACTGTCCTAAAAGAAAAGATCGCACAAGATTCATCTGTGACTTTTCTTCAAGTCAGGGAGTGCGCACAAACATGGGAAGGTGTGCGGGCCCCACCGGGTGCTGAAATCAGAGAGGTAGAGGTGAGAGCCAGAAATGAGAACACTGGGGAAATTCAGTCAAGCGTACCTTCAGCGGTGAAAGTTGAGTTTCAGCAGGGGCGGTACGGGCCGGTGCAGGCTGAGGTAGTCCCACAAACGGTAAAATGTAGGCCTGCACATACTGAGCCAGCTCGAGTACCACCAAGAACTGAGTTTACTTCCAGGCAGGGTGAAATTGACTTTCTTCAGAGGGAGATGTCTGAGATTGGTGCCAGGCTGAACAGACTCACCACCAGCGATCAACAACATCAAGTGCCACGTTGCTGGCGATGCAATCGGGTTGGTCACTTGAGACGCGAGTGCAGACAAGCATTAAACGGGACCCCTCTAAGGCTGGGAGCCAGGTATTAGAAGGGGAGCGTCATGGCTCGGACATTAAAATTGTGGGTGGTAGGCCCGAAGAGACTGTTTTAATAGGTGGCAAGAGTGTCCAGTGTGTCATCGATACAGGTTCTCAGGTTTCCACCATTACTGAGGCCTGTTTCAAGGGCATGTCCCAAGACTTTGTTCTAAAGGAAGGACAATTCGTTAGGTTGACGGCCGCAAATGGCGTAATGATTCCATATGTGGGGTACTTCATGTGTGACATTGTGTTGGGTGGGACACAAGTGAAGGACTGTGGGGTGTTTGTCACCAAAGACATGGACAATGGGGAGAGAAGAGTGCCTGGCATTATTGGCACGAACATTTTACAGTCAGTACCGAATCTGTGTAGGTTTCTTAATTGGAGCAGCCCAGCGGAAGAGATTCCTGGAGTCGGACTGGACGGTGTTAAAGTGTTTGTTGACAATAGAGTTTGTGTACCTGCCCGCTCCATCACTGCAGTTAGTGTAAAATGTGTAAGATTTGTGCGTGAAAATATGCATGTCATTTTCAGCCCAACTCGAGACTTGGAGCACAAGGGTTTGCTTTTCTCCCACACATTGACTACCTTGAGACGGGGCGTATGCCAAGTCCAAGTGGTCAATCTGGGGGATGAAGACATGTTCTTGTCGAAGGGTACTCAAGTTGGGGATATTTCAGATGCTACTGTAGACTTGACCAACCATTTCAAAATGGTAAGTGCTCAGGAAGTTGAGGTTTCAACACGGCCTTATGCCGGAGAGAAAGATGATGTTAGGTGCCCTGTAGATTTGAGCGGTTTTGAGGGTAGTGATAGAGATAGGAAGAAGTTAGAGGAGTTATTAGTTAGGTATGATAGTCTTTTTGCCAAGGGAGATACTGACATAGGCTATACAGATAGAGTAACCCATAGCATCCAGTTGACAGATGAGACCCCCATCAAGCAGCCTTATAGGAGAATTCCCCCAGCATTTTATAGAGAAGTACAAGATCATCTCCAGGGTTTATTAGATAGTCAGATAATTAAGGAAAGTTCCAGTCCTTGGGCTTCTCCGGTGGTCCTCGTGAGAAAAAATGATGGTAGACTTAGGCTATGTGTCGATTATCGGGCTGTAAATGTTAGGACAAAGAAAGATGCATACCCTCTCCCTAGAGTAGATGAATATCTAGATGCCCTGGGTGGTGCCAAATTATTTTCCACTTTAGATCTTGCAAGTGGGTATTACCAGGTGGCCATGAAGCCAGATGATCAAGAGAAGACTGCTTTTACCACCCCGTTTGGTTTGTATGAGTATACGCGTATGCCAATGGGACTTGCAAACTCCGCGAGCAGCTTCCAGAGGTTAATGCAATGCTCTCTGAATGACTATTTTTTTCAGATTTTGTTGGTATACCTTGATGACATTTTGGTGTATTCGGGGGATTTTTCAGAGCATCTGAGTAGGCTTGAGAAAGTGTTTGAGAGACTGCAGTCCATTGGGCTAAAACTAAATCCTGAAAAGTGTAACTTTTGTCAGAAAAAGGTTGAGTTTTTAGGGCACACCATTTCAGAAGAAGGCATTGGAACCATGGATGATAAAGTTGCAGCCATAAAAGAAGCACCTGTGCCCAGAACTCAGACAGAGCTTAGGTCATTTCTAGGGTTAGCCAGTTATTACAGAAGGTTTGTCTCAAAGTTTGCTAATATTGCAAGACCACTACATGAGCTGGTGGGCCAACTCAACCAGCAGCAAACCGGTGATACTAAGAAGAAGAAAGGACCCATAGGGCGGTTGTGGACTCCAGAGTGTGACGAGGCGTTTAATCGATTAAAAGAGGCTCTGACATCAACACCCCTTTTAGGCTTCCCAGACTTCTCATTACAGTTCATATTGGAGGTAGATGCCTCATACCAGGGTTTAGGTGCTGTCCTCTCACAAATTCAAGATGGTAAGAAAAGAGTCTTAGCTTACGCTAGCCGCACACTTCGCCCCTCAGAACGAAACGCTAAAAGCAGTTCTAAGCTTGAGTTACTTGCATTGAAGTGGGCTATGACTGAGAAGTTTAGAAGTTATCTTTTAGGTACTAAAGTAGAAGTTTTTACAGATAGTAGGAATTTAGCTTTGTGGCAAAAGGCAAAATTGGGTGCCATTGAGCAGAGATGGATAGCACAGATGTCAATGTTTGACTACACCATTAAGCACAAACCAGGTCGTGCTAATGGAAATGCTGACTATTTGTCCCGCTACCCTTTTGAAGCCCCAGGAAGATCAGATGAAGAAGGTGACATTCCAATCAGTCACATAGCTGCTACACCAGTTAGTCCAAACTTAAGAACTGCTAGGATAGGAGAGATTGTAGATGTAGATAGTCAGAATAACCCGGTTGGTAATGTGCCACTGTTATCATTACCATCATATTCAGCTGAAGAGTTGACAAAACTACAAGCAGAAGATGTGCATGTGTATAAAGTGTTAACTTGTGTGAGTGAGAGAGTGAGACTGAGTAAGATAGAGATGAGGGGTTTACCCCCTGAAACCAAAAGCTTGTTGAAGCAGCGAAAGAGGTTGAGTGTGATTAATGGGTTGTTGTACAGGAAATTAAAGAGGCCAGGTAGAGGGTGGATTTCTCAATTAGTGGTACCTGATGCATTGAAGCAGAGAGTGTTAGAATCGGTGCACAGCACCGGCCATCAGGGCAGAGATAGGATGATACAAATCCTTAGAAGTAGATGTTATTGGGTTGGCATCACAAAAGATGTTGAGCTGTTTTGTAAAAGATGTCAGAGGTGTAATATTGCTAAACCACCCCATATTAAACTGCAGGGTCCTTCAGGTAATTTATTAGCATCTAGGCCTTTTGAGTTGGTGACCATGGATTTTACTATGTTAGAGAAGGATAGTCGGGGGTATGAAAATGTGTTGGTCATTACAGATGTTTTCACCAAATTTACAGTTGCTGTTCCCACAAGGGATCAGAAGGCCTCGACAGTTGCAAAAGTTCTGGTGGAGAAATGGTTTCTGTATTTAGGTGTACCCCATAGGCTCCATTCAGATCAAGGCAGGAACTTTGAATCGGCTGTGATTGCAGAACTCTGTAGAGTGTACGGGATCCAAAAGAGCCGTACCACGAGTTACAATCCAAAAGGGAACGGTCAGTGCGAGAGGTTTAATAGGACCCTACATGATCTTCTGAGGCCACTAGAGGCCAGCCAGAAAAGGAGATGGTCTGAACATATAGCTGAGGTTTTGTTAGTTTATAACTCTACGCCCCATTCTTCCACAGGTTACTCCCCGTACTACTTGGTGTTTGGGATAGAACCCAGATTGCCAGTAGATTTCATGCTAGATGCTAGTGATGATAGTGATTGTAATGAGGGGGAACCAAATGTTGAGAACTGGGTGACTGGACATCTTTCCCGTCTGCGTAATGCGCATGTTAGGGCAGGCGAACAGTTAAGAAAGTTAGCTGCTGTAAGGAAAGAGAGATGTGACAAGACATCATCCTCTAAATTGCTAACCATAGGAGAAGTAGTTAGGAAGAGAGTCCACTATACAGAGAGGTGCAAGATTAAAGACCAGTGGTCTGTAGATAAATATTCAGTGGTGCAGGTCCCAAAAGCCTCAGGAGGCCCATATGTTATTAGAAGAGTGGGAGAGAATGGACCTGACATTAGAGCAGCAGGACACGAGTTAAAGCGGTGTGAGAAAGATGCGGTAATTGAGGTACCGGAGGTGACGATAAGACTACCAGAATTGCCTGTCGTGGCAGAGGTTGAGGAACCACGGGATAGACCACCAAGAAGTGACTGGTACATGTTTGAGCCAGGAGACTTGAATGTGAGGCGATCAGATAGAATCCGTCTTAGAAGAGATAGATGATGTTATTTTTGAATACATTTTGTTTCAAATGTTCAGTGTTGAGGCAAGTGGTAACCTGTATAAAGGTTGCTGATTTATTGTTTGTGTAACTTTTATGATTGTTTAATTATTTGTATGTAAAAAGTGAGGGTTGTATTCATTTTGTTATGATTGCTCGTGTAGCAGAGGGGCTATTTCTCCTCACTGATGTTAATTTGGTCACTGAGTATTAACTTGTACTAGTATAAGGATGGCTTATGCTTATATGTTATTACTGTTATTTTGGACTTATTGATGACTGGTGATGTACATGTATACTGCTTCACATTATAAATCTGGATATAATGAGTAAATTCTTTTATAATGGTACTGTTTAGGGATGTAACCAGCAGTTCAGGTGTTAGAGCATAGAGGTATGAAGATAACTACCTGTTTGATAAGTGTACCAGGGACGTATGGTCCGGTTGTCGAAACGACAACAGTTAAAGAGGGGGAATTATTCATTGTTTTTGTAATTGTTCGTATAATATTGTGAACACTAAGGTGGCGGGAGACTGTCTCCCTGTTGATCGCATTATTTTTTTTTCTGCTGATATCAGTTTAGTCATGAATAATGACTGGTATTAATGTAAATGTACCTTGTATTGGCATGTGACCATTATTCTTGTTGGTACCTGATGTACATTTCTGGGGTGTTTTACCTGATGAGTGATGCCTGGGGATAGGACATTTTTTTTAGAGCTCCATCAATAGTGGAGGACTATAAGGTAGGGGTCAGAAATTATCCCTCCCTTACCCAAGGCACTAGGGGTGTAATGTTCAGTTATCGGGACGATAACAGTTAAAGATGGGGAATAATGTACTCGGCTCGCGATGATGGTGGAATTCTGCAAGAGGGCGTCTGATTGGTCTGGAACTCTGGGACCCCAGTATAAAAGGCCCTGCACAGGTAGAACTGGCCCTTTTTCCGTAGTCCACCGCACTGAGTGACAAGGCGCCAATGCCTATTTCTATTGTGTGTTTAGTAGTTAGACCCTGAAGTTTTGCAGTGGTATGTAACCATAATTAATTTGTTTTATATTATATTTCTTTTATATGTATTAATTTTAATTTTATAAACCATGTGTGACATAGTATTTTGGTTATTTAAATGTATACTTCAGTAAAGCTATGAAAGTATAATAATAATGAAGTGATTATCAAACTAATTAGATTTAAAATATAGCTAATCTTATACTGATTCCTAGCTTTAATCTTTAAGTTAATAATTTCTCTAGCAGTAACTAAAATTAACAAAAGAAATCTGTAAGCCCGGTTACAGATAACTGAGTGCGGAACCATGCACAGGTAATGGCAAATGAGAGTTATCGGTTCTTGGAGAAAATGGCGCAGATTGATCTGGACTTCGACGAGTTATTCACTAAGAAATATAGTAAGGAACAATTTAGAAGCTACTTGTGTTAAGTTTTATGAGACTGAAAAGTGGGAGATTGAGGAACAGCATTTGGAGAATTGACACGTGGGAGGCCAGCTCAGCAAATAACATCTAGCCTTTGTTCTCGAAGCAACTTAAAAGGTAAATTTGGAATATTGGCTAGTGATAAAGGAGCAGACAATGTTAACAGGTTAGGAGATAATTGGGCACACAGGGGCTTAGTAATACTTTATAATTATTCAGAACTAATGGTTTATTTTTCAGCGGTGTAAATTATTGAGTTCAAGAAGCTTGTTGTGGTAATAGCTGGGCAAATATTGGTTGTATGAATCATTGAAGGAAATAATATACAGAATATTAGTGGAGTGGCTATGAGTGAATAAAGTAAACACACTTGGACTGCAGTCAATGAAAGACAAGGCACATTACAATATAGTTAAGTATTCAATTTAGTAGAGGAATTTGTTGTTCAGCAGTAAGTGAAGTCTGGCATCACCTCTGTCAACAGGAGGCAGTAATATTTGTAGGTGTATCAAGTTATCGGTGGAATCAGCGACTGAGATTCTGCCTTAAGTTAAGCATGGTGGTTGTCGCACGGGGGAGAGAATGTGATTTAATGCTACGTACCACCTTTCGCAAATATATTTATATGCACTTGCTATGTGTCTAGTCACAAGGAATAGTACACTAATGGTGTTGGCCTCAATCAGTGCTTGCTGGTTACAATAATATTAGGAATAATATTAATGGCAACAATATATATTATAATTGTTTTAGGCATTATTATATCAGGTACAACTGATTTAATGAGGTCAGCTTGATCATGATATATGATACAGATAATGTAGATGAATGATTTGGTGTCCCTGAAGCTTTAGGAAAACATTTAACAGGCTAGTACAGAGAGATGTTAGCAATCAGGTTTGGTGAGGTTCAGTGGAATATGACCGGTGTAGGTGTTTCCTATAACTAAACTAATATAGACAGTGTAACTGATTTTGTGGTTTCCCTATGTAGATATCCCAAGGTAGCAAAAGTGGGATATACAATGAGTAGGGGAAAGTAACCAGAATGATGGGGAACAGAGCGCACAACTGTACATTTGCTGTCCACTCACAAATAATATTACACTGATTGTGTTGGGCCTTGAATAACACTTATTGGTCATTAGTGTGTAATAATGACATAATATATATAGTACACTGTTTATTATATTAGAGCTAATGTTCTGTATCCTGCCATGGACATTGTTGTTCTTGGATCCTGCCTCATATGAATGAGGCACTCTGGCCATTATTTTGTGTACTTTCACTTGGTAATATTGTGTGTTTATTTTATGAGCTGTCTTAGTGGCCTAAGAGTGCCTCAATTGAGTTCCTGTGTAATACATGTTTATCTTTATCCTTAACTTTCTGTGAATGTTGTGATTATTCTATTTGGAAGGTTACATTGTCACATTCTACAAATATGTTTATTCCTGTTTCCTTTACTTTTCATAGTTAAATATGTTTTACCTGTTGGTTATTAATTTATAATATTATGCAGTAATGTGTGTGGTGTCATGTTGTTGATATCCTTTATCATAACATGGGCATTGCAGGAGAGGTGTGCCCTGTGTCATATGGCATCCCTTATGGGTCTAGGTATTTAGATGTCATGATGGTGAGTTAGGGTTGATTCCTGACATATGGTGCATCAGGGTGCAACTGAGATGATATGATGATAGACTAGTGGATTTCAATTCTGGCTTCATTGAGGGAACATTAAGGAATATAGTATTGGGGGGTTGTGAAACCGGTGTTGGTGGGAAAGCAAAAGTTAACTAGAAAGTAAAACCCATCAGGTATGACATGCATGGACAGAGCAATTACTGTTATAAATGAGGTTATAATAATTATTATCAATGAATGGGTGTAGTGATGAAGGTACCGGATTGAGTGCTACTTGGATGGACATTGTGTTATAAGTATCACATGATGACGACTATGCTTGTGATGGTGGTGGTCATGTGATGATGATGATAGCCATGATGAGGATGATGATTATTATATCTGCCAGGGATTGAAGTGGCTGGTAGTAATCGAGGCGGGTGTATGTAGACTATTGTAATCTTAACCACAATCAGGGTTATGGTGTGGGATTGAGGGTGTCAGGTGAATGTGTAGAAAACATTGGAGGCTGTTGAATAGGTGCTCCCTGTCATTTATATTTTATGTGGAGCACATCCTATATTCCTATAACCTATTCATATCATTGTTGTCCAGTTGAAGCATCATGTGGTTGGTGTGAATTTACACAGTCCATGTCTATGTTTGTGCCACAAAGACATTGTTTACATACACCAGTGTTGTAGTGGTTGTCCTATGAAGTCCATGTGTTGATGCAAATAATGAGTCTTTGATGATTAATAATTAGATGTTGTGTTTGTCTACAATGTCTGATGTATGTTGGCCAGGTCAGTGTTGAGATGTTGTGTTTGCTCGTGATGTAAGTGAATCTAATGAATGTGTCAGGATGTTGCGTCTTGTGTCTATTCGTCACAAGTACAAGAGTGTTGTCTGTCTTACGTAGAGAGACTGGGTGTTGTTGTTGTCTTGTTGGGCCATCATGTTGAGATGTTTGACTTGTCTTTGTCTAATATCTTTGTTGGTTTTTATTTTATCTACAGGAAAAGCCAGAATTCTAGTTTTAGATTTTAGATTTTCCTGGGTTTTTTTAGTAGACTGGAAGTTTTTGGTAAATTAGTTTTTGGTGGACTAGAAGTTTTTGTTAAATTAGTTTTAGTGGATCAGTTGTTGGTGGATTAGTGTTTGGTAGATTTGTAGCTTTTACTGGATCAGAAGTTTTTGCTACACTTAGGAATTTGGTTTGTTAGGTTAGTGTCTTTGCTGTTTGATTTTTGTTGTATCCTAATTTCTTTGTTGATGCTACATGTCTGTATATTATTGTGAAGTTTAGAAGCGTAATAAACAATTGATGCTTGTGTTACCCTTACTTTGTTGTTTAGTTGATAGACTCTAGTGTTATAGTCATTGGTGTTAAAACAGCCCTTGGAGTAATTCTTTGTCTGGGATTGGAGAATATTGTTCTAATCCCCTGTCGGCCCACCCTGGGATCTTCTTAAACCTTAATTCTTTTCTATTCTTGTTAACCGAGGACGGTGAGAGGTTCTTTCTCTTTATTCATTTTCTTCTTTGGCCCTACGCAGTCAGGGTTTGCGCTCTTCTCCTCACATCACCGTAGCAGAAGTGAGTGGTCCTTGCTTCCTGTTTATACCTTTGTTTTTCACATATAATCTGGGGAAATATAATTGCATCCTACAACTTCCAACAAATAGTAAAAGAAGATACTAGAGTAACAAACTCATCTTCAACACTTATAGATCACATTTATGTAACTTGCTCGGACAACATCATAGAATGCACCGTGCCCAATTGTGCAGTGAGCGATCACTATCCAATATGCTGCACATGGTCTAAAAAAGGAATTAAAACTCCTAAACATAAACACATAACTGTAAAATGTAGAAGCTACAAAAATTTCAACCAAAACGCATTTTTACAGGACTTGCTCAGTTCACCTCTAAACAATGTTTATCAACTTCCAGACCCGGATGATGCTCTGGAATCCTGGATGAAGATCTTTATTTATGTGTTTGATAGAAATGTGCCAATCAAGGAAGTTCGAGTAAAACATCACGTCAAACCACCTTGGATCACCCAGGAAATTCTTGAAATTATTAAGACAGAGATAAGGCACATAAAAAGCGGGATCTCAGCACATGCCGTACTCTTAGAAACAAAGTTCAATATATCATACGAAAAGAAAAGAAAAATTACTTTAAGAACTTAGTAATGGATAAAACAAATAGTAAGGATATATGGAAGGCAATTGACACCTTGACAAACAAGTATAACTTCTCAAATTCATTACCATCAAATCCTATTTCATACGACCAATTCAATAACTTTTTTCAAAATGACATAGATCAGTTGAAGGCTACAATACAAAATTATCCTTGCAACTTATCTTTACTGTCATCGTTTTGCGAGACCAGATTCCCCCAGATATCATTTCTGACATACCGCTAATGACAGTCACTGAAGTATTCACTTACCTCAGTAACCTAAAAACCACAAACTCATCTGGGTTAGATGGAATCAGCAGTCGGATTCTCCGCTGTGCTGCGCCAGTGATCTGTGTATCACTAACCTATGTATATAATCAGTGTCTCACCAAAGGTCACTTTCCGTCAGCTCTCAAAATCGCTAAAGTGTATCTTCTCCTTAAATCTGGTTCATTGGACAATGGTCTCCCGAACAATTATAGACCCATTTCTTTACTGGTGATTGAGTGAAATGGCGAGTCATTACCGCTTTCCGACATGGCACATGATTGATTGATTGATTCTTTACTATCATCACTATCTAAACCACTAGAAAAACACATCCATAAGGTAATATTACAGTATTTAGATCGCAACAAGCTTATAGTTGACAGTCAATCAGGATTTCGACCAATATATTCTTGCCATACGGCCCTAACAAACATGATAGAAAATTGGATCCAGAATATAAATAATAACAATCTATGTGGAGCTGTGTTTATCGATTTCAGAAAAGCATTTGATATGATAGACCATGCCGTTTTAATTAAAGTACTAGAGACAATGAAAATTGGCTCTAATGTTGTGATGCTAATAACATCTTTTCTGCCAAACAGAAATCAAGTAGTATCATACAATAAATCTCTGTCCCAAATCACTACCTTCAATACTGGAGTACCGCAAGGCTCTATTCTTGGCCCTCTATTATTCGCCATATATATTAATGATCTACCTTTGCATCTTTCGTCGTCCTGTGATCTATTTGCAGACGACTGTGCAGTGTATACAGACGCTGAAAGCAGTAATTTGCTGAAGTCGTCTTTGCAACAAGAATTAAATAATGTAGTTAGGTGGAGCTATGCGAACCGTATGCAAATTAACATCACTAAAACAAAATCTATGTTATTAACAACCAGACAAAGACTTCAGACTCTAAATTCACACAGATCACTTCAACTTCACATCGATAACATGCCAGTAGAAAGTGTAATTGGGCACAAAACATTAGGCCTCATTATTGATAGAAACCTAATCTTTAATCCTCACGTTCAAGCGCTCTCTAAACAAACAGCAAAATAAGTCTACCAACTCGCCAAAATTAAAAATTTCCTTGATGAGGACACACGGAAAATATTCTATACGTCTCACATACAGACACATTTTGACTACTGCTCTACAATCTGGGACGGTTGTTCCAATTCAAGCACCAAGCGACTTTACTCATTCCAGAAATGGGCCATGAGTTTAATTTATAGCACACATTTAACTGACAATCCTAGCCTGCATAAATGCCTTCAGTTACTACCACTCCCCAAACGTCTGCTTTTCAATAAGGCCAAACTAATTCACAAAATCCTACATCGGAATGCCCCAAATTACCTTTGGCCATTGTTTGAATATAATGCTAGACACAGTAAACGATTAAATATATTACACATTCCGAAGCCTAGGATAGACTTATACAAAACAAGCTTAACGTACTCTGCAGCTCAGCTGTGGAACAATCTTCCACATGAAAAAAAAAAAGTCATCACCAATCCCTATACATATAATCGCAAATTATTTGAACACTATCTCAGTACGGATTACCTTCCCCCTTAATAATAGAAGTAATAATAATAATAAAACCCTAGTTTAACAGCCAGTCCCCTTTTGGTAGGCCAGTATATTCCACATAGCTAATAACAAGTGCCACACCAGTTATTACTATTACTGAGTCGTGTAGTATTGATTTTTCATTTTCCACATGCCTTTATAATGCATATCTTTTATATTGTTGCTGTTTTCAGTTAGCCTTGAATGATGTGTTAATAGTATAATGTATGAAAGAGGGTGATAAAAGGGCAGATTGTTAGACGGGCCTGCGTGCCCAATTCTTAACCCTTTCAAAATAAAGTTTTATTGTTGTTGTTTTTATATCCACCCACAGCTGGTGCGTAAATTCCACCAACTTTTGTCATTATATGATTCACATATCCACCCCGGCTGCTGCGTGAATTCCAGCAACTTTCAGCACTCTCAAACTAAGATATTCACTCACGGCTGGTGCGTGGATTCCACCAACTCTCGTCATTATCAGAGTGACACATCCACCCAGGCGGTTGCGTGATTTCCATTAACTGTCGTCATAATCAAATACACACATTCACCTGCGGCTGTTGCGTTAAGTAGAGGATTGACCTTATTGTATAATGTTGCAAGTAGACACTCGAGAAAGACTGCAACAACGTAACCATACATTTACGAAACAATACAACAATGATACTATACAGCAATGCCACTATACAATGAGTAGTACGGGATGTGGTAATTAGGTCGCAAATTTCGGGCAGTACGAGGTAGGTGACGTCATATTTTACTATATAAAAAGTAAAGCACCAGATCCGTAACGTAATAAACCGTCACCAGATTTTTGAAAATTCACTCGTTTTTGAACTAAACTACTACCGGTTGACTGTACTTCCGGTCCATTGGTGGTAGATGTGTGTCTCTGTGTCTCCCGGGAAGACCGGCGAGGTGTGCGGTGAACGGCGCGGTGAACGAACCCAATACGATTGACAGATCGTTGATCGAATCCAGCAATAAATAGCTTGGTCCATCACTCGGGTAGTCCCGAGTAGTCCCACATCGGACTTCCCAATCATTAATTACACTTTCAGGTTATAGTTTATCATGGCCACAGAATGATAGTCTTGTGAATAGCCAGCAACCAAAGTCCATGGTTTTACCCTCACAGCCTTATCAATCCTAAGGTGATTGTCCGTACTGGGTGATACATTGGCCATGTTGTAACTTTAGGAAATATGCGAAGGTGCGAATATGCTTTTTAAATACTACCTAGGATGCAGATTATCGTGAAAGAATTAAACATAATAACATATAACATGCTTTATTTCTAGAGAAGCTAACATAAAACACTAGTCTAATAATTACACAGTCAATTGAAATAACAAACCCAATGAATTGTGTAAATTAATAATTAAAATGTAAGATAAATAATAAACAGGCGATTTATTTCCACTGGCAAGTCTTTTTGCAAAATTACGCCAAGGGATGCAACTCGTGAATAACACATAAACTGGATTATTGAGATTTCTTCCCGTTGTCTGACGAAATTTTTTTTTAGTAACCGTGTGTGTTTGTGAGCGTAGGCGTGTGTGTGTGTGTGTGTGTGTGTGTGTGTGTGTGTGTGTGTGTGTGTGTGTGTGTGTGTGTGTGTGTGTGTGTGATAGTTATAAGACCCACATTGATGTCGCAGCAACGGGTCAACTTGTCCAAGTAAACTAGACCCGACCCAATCCTATTTACATGTGCTTAATTCCATTCCAAGAGTTTTACAAAAATAGCACATATGTGTGTATGTTAGTAGTATGACATGTCATTATCGAGCCGTATTTTGGGTTCGCTTCTGAAATCGAAGTACTTTCTTATATCACTTATGTGTCGGCACAACAAGCATTAAGAAGCAGAATTTTCAAATATCATGCGGTAGGATACATAACTACTTCCGGTTTTGTATATGTAAAAAGATAAACTTTAATTATTAAAAGTAATATTTTTTTAAAATTATTTTTGTTGTGTGAAGTGAAAAGTAAAGATGGCGGCATGGGTTAGGAGGTCTACCATTAACAATTTCGATGCATATTTACAGATCCGATCTTCAGAAAACCTTGGATATGTCCGTTATATAACTAGTGTAATGTAATCGAGTTATATTATAATGTGGGTTATTAATGTCTGTAGTGGATGAGACCTAAACACTGCCACCTAACTAATGGCGATGTTTTACAGACACAAGACTCATCCTTGAGCTGTGTGATGGTATACAACGAGTCACATGGGCACATGTTTAAGGAATACATCCAGACACGTGGTTAATGAATAAGACCGGGTCAGATGTGGGTGGTCACATACCCCGTATTACATGCATAATGCTACATCCGGTACAAATGGGTGAAAGTTACCTCCGATCAAAGATGGCGGTTCTTCCGATCACATGGGTAACGGGTATCTCCAGTACACGTGCTCACTGGCTAACGCCGGTTAAAGATGGCCATGTATAACGATACATGCGGAACACGTGGGTAAATGTTACATCCGTTCAAAAATTGGGGTGCTTCCGATCACTTTTGTAAGGGGTACATTAGTACATGGCTCACTGGCTAAAACCGGTCAAAGATGGCGCTGCATCCGGTACCATGTCAATAGGATACACTCAAAAACCATGGCTAATGACTCAACTAGTCAAAGATGGCAATGCATCCGGTAACATGTCTATGGGATACAATCAAAAACCATGGCTTATGACTCAACTATTCAAAGATGGCGATGCATCCGGTCACATGTCTAAGGGATACACTCGAAACACGTGTTTAATGGCTACAACCAGACCACGGGGGACGTTACATACATCAGGTCGCAGCCACAAGGATATACCCGGGACACGTGGGTAATGGATTCTGCTGGTAAAAGATGGCGTTCCAGCAGGTCACATAAGTAACGGTACATCCAAGACATGTGGGTAAGAGGGATACTACAGAAACATGGGTGTCTGTCGCCGTCGAACCAGAGGTCCTAATTCGTGATGATCATCAGGTGATTCCACTAACTCGTAAACATCGCATCCGAAGTCTAAACTGGTCTCCCTTCTCTCTCTCTTTTTCTATGTCCGTGTAGTCCTAGTGTCACCGAGTAACGCCAGTGGACATCCTCGCATCAATACAAACTATTGCGGTCTCTTAAGCGGCATACCGCATGTAAAAAATTCAACACTGGGTCCAACTAAGCTTCGCTCATAGTCATAGAGGAGTTATATGATCACCGACACCAGTCGAGGAAGACATGCCTTTTACCTAACAACTAGTGGGTCATACACCAACAAGTGTATAGCACAACCTATCAGATGTATAATATTACACACGAACAGAACAAACTGTCCCCACTCGACCTTAGGCGTCTTATGTAACATGCTATGTCACGTGCCCGCTTACCTGCCCAGTGATGTTATCTCGATCAAATCAAGCATTTTACTCGTTCACTACCTCTCTATGTGTCTATACAGGACTTTACAGCTTTCCCCAGAAACCAATTTCAAATGCCAATATATGTTTTACAACTTGTCTGCTAATTGTTCTACGTTTCACAGCCAGACAAAATTACAGATTATATGTATCACTTCAACAGTCAAATCAGAAATATGTTTGACAAATTATTAAAACGGTTGGCCAAATACAGAAATAGGTAGACCAAATTTATAAATATCGCTGCCAAACTTATGAAATGTAGGACACTTTGTTAACCAAATGTGATAAAATATCTGTCAAAGAGATAAATATTTCAGCTAAACTTAAAAACAGGTCAATCAAACTTTAAAAAAAGTTGGAATATTTGTTAACCAAATGGGAAAAATATTGGTCAAGTAAAGAGATATCTCCACCTAACTTATGAAAAGTAGGAAAATTTGATAACCAATTTGGAAAAATATTGACAAAGTAAAAGCATATTTCACCCAAATTTGCAAATATCTCAACAAAATTTATAAAAACTAAGAAACTTTGTTAACCATATGTGAAAAATTTTGGCCAAGTAGAGAAATATCGCGACCAAACTTATAAAAGTAGGAAACTTTCATTAGTTGAAAGGGGAAAATGTTGGCCAAAATAGATAAATATCTCGACTAAACCTATAAAAAAAGTAGGAATATTTGTTAGCCTGATGGGAAAACCGGTCTCTGTGGCTATGGGCTTGCGAACGCGGTTTGTGAGCCCATATACCCGGGTTCGAAACATAGCAGTGCTGGTTTTTTCGTAAAAGGTATAGGAGCCGGTCGTTCAGAAAGCAGTGGCAAACTCCTGAACGTAAAATTTGCCCAGGAATCACGAACAGTGAAAATGCTGGGGTGACTGCTACGTCCTGTGAAGGATATGCAACTTAATTATTTAAATTTTAAATGGAAAAATATTGGTCAAGTAAAGAAATATCTCAACCAAACTTAAGAAAAGTGGGAACATTTTATAACCAATTGGGAAAAATTTTGACCAAGTGAAAACATATAGTACCCAAATTTGCAAATATCTCTAACAATAAATACTAGGAAAATTCTTTAACCAAAGGTGAAACATTTTGGCCAAGTAAATAAATATCGCGGCCAAGCTTATAAAAAGTAGGAAACTTTGTTAACCAAATGTGGAAAATATTGGTCAAATAGAGAAATATATCGCACAAACTTATAAAAAGTAAGAACACGTGCTAACCAAATGGGAAAACTATTGACCAAGTAAACAAATAGTGTGGCCCAACGTATAAAATGTAGGGCACTTTGTTAATCAAACGGGGAAAATGTTGACCGAAATAGGAAACACCTTATCAACATTTTTAAAAAGTAGGAAATTTTGTTAACCAAATGTGAAAAATATTGGCCAAACTAAGAAATATATCAACCACATTTATACACATTAAGAAAAATGTTAACCAAAACAACTAAAATGTTCACCGAACTGATAAATATTTATCCAAACTTATGAAAAGTAGAAAACTTTGTTTTCTAGGTAGAGATATTTGCAAATTTGGTTGAAATATGTTTATTCTTGGTCAATATTTTCCCCAATGGGTTAACAAATGTTCCTACATTTCATAAGTTTGGTTGAGATATTTCTTTACTTGACCAATATTTTTCCCAATTGACTATCAAATATTCCTACTTTTTTATAAGTTTAGTCGTCGTATTTCTGTATTTGGCCAACATTTTCCCATTCAGCTGACAAAGTTTCCTACTTTCATAAGTTTGGCCGAGATATTTCTTTACTTGGCCAACATTTTTTCCAATTTAGGTAACAGATTTTCCTACTTTTTATAAGTTTAGCTGAAATCTTTCTCTCTTTGACCAATATTTTTTCACATTTGGTTATCATAAGTTTGGCAGCGATATTTATAAATTTGGTCTACCTATTTATGTATTTGGCCAACCATTTTAACAATTTGTCTACCATATTTTCTGATTGGACTGTTGAAGTGATAGTAAAATCTGTACTTTTGTCTGGCAGTGAAACGTATAACAATGAGCAGACAAGTTGTAAAACATATATTGGAATTTGAAACTGGTTTCTGGGGAAAGCTGTAAAGTCCTGTATAGACACATAGAGAGGTAGTGAACGAGTAAAATGGTCTAAACTGGTCTCCCTTCTCTCTCTCTAAACTGGTCATATTATTATCTCAGCTTATTTCCTTAAGCTACAACATGGCCAATATATCACCCAATATGGACAATCACGTTAGGATTGATAAGACTGTGAGGGTAAAACCATGAACAGCTGCTTTGGTGACTGACTAGTCAGAGGACTATCATTCTGAGCCGCTGTGAACTATAACTTAAAAGGGTAATTCATTATTGGAAAGTCCGATGTGGGACTACTCAGGACTACCCGACTAATGGACCAAGTCATTCTCCGCTGGATTCGATCATCGATCTGTCAATCGTATTGGGTTCTATCACTGCGCCGATCACCTCACACCGCGCCGGTTCGCTCCAGTCGCCCCGGGAGACACACATCTGCCACCCATGGACCGGAAGTACAGTCATCCGGAAGTAGTTAAGTACCACAACGCGGGAATTTTGAAAAATCTGGTTTCGGCTTATGACGTCATGGATCTGGTGCTATGCTTTTTATATAGTAAAATATGACGTCACCTACCTCGAACTGCACCAGATTTGCGACTTAATTACCATATCCCGTTCTACTACAGTAATGTTACCATAAACCACCATCAAAAGACGAATGAGCCACCGATTCATTCGTGACAACACATACAACAATTTAACGTTACAAACCATCTCTTCCTTTATAAAATGTGCTCATTCTACTGCAGAATTGTGTTTTTAAATCACTGATTATCAATTACGAGTAGTATGGTACCAAAGTAGAGATCTCGCTGTTATAAGAAGACAATGTTAATGTGTGTGTGTGTGTGTGTGTGTGTGTGTGTGTGTGTGTGTGTTCGTGCTCGCGCGCGCACGCTAGTGTAGGAAGTTTGTATTGGACTACTCTATGTAGTTTCAAGTTCTTGAAAACGACTAAGAAGAGACTATCATCGTCAACACATGTCTAGTACAAGTCAAATTTCCTAATATTTCTCTAACACATGCCTGACATTTAATATACTTCTCTAACGAATGCCTCACATGCGGTATGTTCCTCAAACAAATGTCTCACGTGCGGCATATTTCTATAACACATCTCTCACATGTGCTATATTTCTCTAACATATCTCTCACGTATGGTTTATTTCTCTAACACACCTATCACGTGTGGTATATTTCTCTAACACATCTATAATTTACGGTATATTTTTCTAACACATCTATCATATGTAGGATATTTCTCTAATACACTTATCATTTATGATACATTTCTCTAACACATCTATCATGTGTGATATATTACTCTTGGACGCCTATCATATGTGGTATATTTCTCTAACACACCTATCATTTGTGATATATTTCTCTAACTCATTTGTCTTCTCAGTTACATTTCAAGGTTACAAAACAAACAGTACATAGTAAACACTACGTATTTATCAGTACATAGTAAACAGTAGTTTTGCTACTTCGGTAATATTTAATGTTTACATAGATTTGCAAACTATATGTCGTGAGAATTATTGCCGTAACTAATCTTGAGTGTACTATATATGTCGTGAGAATTATTGCTGTAACTAATCTTGAGTGTACTATATATGTCACACACGAACATCGTAATACAGATGTGTGTGTGTTGTGCGTGTGTGATGTGTGTGTGTGTGTGTGTGTGTGTGTGTGTGAGAGAGAGAGAGAGAGAGAGAGAGAGAGAGAGAGAGAGAGAGAGAGAGAGAGAGAGCTCCTAGGATAAGAAATATTTATGTAACGAACATCAAGTATGTATGTCTATAATAAATCTGATGCACGTGTTTTCTTTCTCTTACGATTCTCAAGTGTTAGATTTGTTTCCCTGTTGAATCGTTGCTGTATCTTTATTCTTCGCGTGATCCTGAAATGTGTGGTTTATTTCTGTGATGAACCTACAGCGTGTAGTTTATTTCTATCATGCGTGGTGTATTTCTCTATTACACCTACCATGTGTGGTATATTTATCTAACTCGTCTACCATGTGTGGTATATTTCTCTAACTCGGCTATCATGTTTGGTATATTTCTCTAATTCATCTATCATGTTTGGATTATGAACCTTATGATCTGGCAGATTACAGGACGGGGGAGGACATTGTCGTATGCCGTCGATGTGTTAGTGCATCGTCAGGGTAAAGATAGATATCAGATCGCTGTGGAACTATAAACAGAACTCAATCGCATAAGCACTTGCTGTGGTGAAGCTGAGTAATGGTCAGTAGTAGGGTAGGAGGTATTTACTATTCTCAGCATGCACACGGCAACTATACATATTACATATTCCATTGAGGCGACCCATGAAGACACTCACATCAGCAGACACAACAACCTGCCAGCCAGATATCGGGGCCAGCATGTCAGACAGACATCGTGGCCAACATGTCAGACAGACATCGAGGCCAAACTGTCAGCCAGACATCGAGGCCAACCTGTCAGACAGACATCGGGGCCAACTTGTCAGAAAGACATCGGGGCCAACCTGCCAGCCAAACATCGGGGCCAACCTGTCAGACAGACATCGGGGCCAACCTGCCAGCCAGACACCTAGGCTAACCAGCCAGCCAGACGCCGGGGCCAACCTGTCAGACATACATCGGGGCCAACCTGTCAGACAGACATCGGGGCCAACCTCTCAGACAGACATCGGAGCCAACCTGCCAGCCAAACATCGGGGCCAACCATCCCCAGAATGTCACGTCCCATGACATGACCAAACAATGACTGTTGTATCCTGGTGTGGGTAGTAAGATGTGTGTCGACTGGCCTCTTGCAATACTTGGATGTCGGTCTATATGTGTCATCATCATCTAGTGTCTTGCCGACTGGCGTGGGCCATCACTCTTCCCCACATTTCGCCATCTGAAACGGAATGTAACAGGTCGGTGCTGATATCTTTCCGTACCGTGACACGAGACTGCCTGGGATCTTCTCTCTCCCACTCTCTCTCTCTCTCTCTCTCTCTCTCTCTCTCTCTCTCTCTCTCTCTCTCTCTCTCTCTCTCTCTCTCTCTCTCTCTCTCTCTCTCTCTCTCTCTCTCTCTCTCTCTCTTTCGTTCTGCAAAGGACCTGTTACTAGAAAGATATATATGCAATGAAGTCGACCCTGTCGACTTGTAAGATAATTTTTTTTAGAGAAAAAAAAAATTCTCTTACAAGTCGACAGGGTCGACTTCATTGCACCGGGTTTTATCCCATTTGACTCGGTCTCTTTCCACAGCGCGGAATGCGTCGCACAAAGCATTAACTCCGTAGCTCTAGCGACGAGGAGTCTTCGAAACATTTAACTCGTGAACTGAAGGACGCGGCCCGGAATCGAACCCACAACCTTCGGAACCCGATTTAAATGGCTTGGCCATTCTTCTATGCAGTCTGTCGGCTTCTTCACTTTCAAATACATGTCTAGACGTGAAAAAGAAGACAGATTGGCAAAAGAAAGTGGAAGACTACCTCAGCCTGATTTAGAGATAACTTGTGTTGAGACCAAGATTTATAACAGCAATTATAGAAAACACTAAATATGATTTGTGCACAATGAAAACTGACAAAGAAATACAAGATAAATTTAACATAGAATAACAAAAACAAATTTGATATATTGTCTGATCTAGAGATCCTATTTCAAGATGTGGATGATCCATGAGAAATGTTGAAGAATCAGCATGGCTGCAGAAAAATCTATTCCAAAATTAAAGAAACTGGGTCGTAAGACATGGAAGACTGAAGAAATTTTACAACTAATGGAAACAAGAAGGCAAAACAAAAATAATCCTGCCAAATATGAAGAAATTCACTGAAAAGTCACAACATTATGTAAGGATTCAAAAGAAGCTTGGCTCGAGAAAAATTGCATAGAAATTGAAAACCAACACGACAGTAAAAATACCAAACTAATGTACAAAAGATAAAGGAGCTTTCTAATCAAAGAACACATACATCAGCAGGCTGCCTAAAGACAAAAGATGGAAAAAATCATAATATAAAAAAATCAGGTTTTACATAGATGGTCAGATTATGTGAAAAACCTTATGATGATAACAGAGAAAAACAGTATGATATCCAAAATAATAATGAAGGACCAACAATTTTGCAGATGGAGGTTCAGAATGGCCCTTAACCATATGAAAACTAGCAAGACCACCGGTTCAGAAAGCATCACAACAGAAATTATTAATGCTTTAGAAGAATATGGAATAGATAAAGTTACGAGACTGCCGAATACAATATAGTTTTTAGTTTTAAAAAGTCGCTTAAAAGTCGACAAGGTCTACTTCATTGCACCGGGTTTTATCAATATAGCTCGGTCTCTTTCCACAGCGCGGAAAGCGTCGCACAAAGCACGAATTCTGTAGCTCTAGCGACAACCCACAGGAATCTCCGAAAAATTTAACTCGTGCACCGAAGGACGCGGCCAGGAATCGAACCCACAACTTTCGGAACCCGAGTTAAACGGCTTGACCACTTCGCCACGAAGACTCCTAGTTTAGTTTAGTTTAGTCGACGGATCAACATCACGACACACGGGTGTAACCCATAAGTTCTCCGATCTACTACTAGCTCAAGCCTGAGTACGGAGAATCTCAGCTCAGTGCACGAAGTCCGTAGCACCGGCGAGGCTCCTGAAATACTTTGGGTAAATTTTTAACTCGAAATTTTGCCCGGGCAGCGCCGTTAGGCTACTCTTTTTCGATTTCCAACTGCCCAGGGAATTTTTACGTGCTCAACAATACACACGGGCATCCGATCTCACTACCTAGAGACCAGGGTAATTGTTACTAGAAGTCCACGTGAAACAATCCCGGCCGTCACCGAGGCTTGAACCCGGGACCTCCAGCACTCGAGCGGACACCATACCTCGAGACCACTCAACCCCCGAATACAATATATGATACTGGAGATATACCTCATGAATTATGTAGTTCTATATTTATTGCAATCCCAAAGAAATCAGGAGCCTTTGAATGTAATCAACATCGAACAATTAGTATAATGAGTCACATCACCAAGAATTTGCTCAGAATTATTATGCAAAGAGTTAGGAAGAAAATGCAATTTGAAATAGGAGAAGAACAATGTGGATGTGTAGAAAGCAAGGGTACAGTAAATGCTGTGTATATACTGAGAACAGCAATTGAACGTTCTATAGAAGTAAACAAACATCTACACCTTTGCTTTATTGACTACACAAAGGCTTTCGGTAAAGTGAGACATTTCGACATGTTAAAGATGCTTGAAGATCTACAAATTGATGGAAAAGACCTTAGACTTGTAAAGAAAATATATTGGAAACAACAAGCTGCCATAAGAATTGATAATGAAGTAGGTCAATATCAGCATATTAAGAGAGGTGTGAGTCAGGGATGTGTAATGTCTCCAGATCTTTTTTCCCTGTACAGTGAAAATATTTTCAGAAATATAGAAGATATGAAAGGAATCATCATTGGGGGACGATGCATCAATAATATGCAGATGATACCGTCTTGATTGCAGTCAATGAATGAACAAGACCTGCAACATTTAGTAGATGTGGTTGTGAATAACTAGAGTTGGAATTGAATTGTAAGAAGACATAGATCTGGGAAGACGTCGCTGGGAAGAAGGAAATACCACAATGTGATATACGAGTAAATGGGCATATTCTTTATACAAGTGAATCGGTACAGTTGTCTCGGAACAGTCATAACATGTGTTGGGAGATGTCTTGAAGAGATTAGAACAAGAAACGCCATGGCGAAGGTAGCCTTTTGCAAGATGAAAAACATTCTGACCAATAAAAGGGTAACAATTTAAACGAGAAAAAGAGCGTTGAAGTGCTACATAGAACCTATACTTTTGTATGGATGTGAAGCGTGAACAATGAACAGTCAAGCTGAAAAACAGCTGATGGCTGTGAAAATGTGGTTTCTGAGGAAAATGCAAAGAATACTATGTAAAGACAGAAAAACCAATGAACAAGTCCTACAAGAAACAAATGAAGACCGTAAACTGATTAGAGACATTAGACGTAGACAGTCAACATTTTTGGGCATGTTTATGAGAAGAAATTATACTTGGAGAACTTGGTGACAATTGGCGAGATCGAAGTAGACCAAGGGGAAAACCGAGAAGTAAATACCTGGATGGCTTGGCCACGTGGCATCGTCGAGACAGAAACACAAGGCTGGTTCACGACGCTGGTGATCGAGTTAGATAGCAAAACATGACCGCCCACGCTTATCTGCATGGCACATGATGGATGGATGGAATTATAGAACCAAGTAGAAATCATAGCGTCCAGGCCACCAGAAAGAACAAGCATATAACCTACTCAACCCAAAAGAACAAGTAGAAATCTGTATATTTATTGCAAGAGTATTCTATAAATGCAAACGGCCTACGCCAGCTCCTGTTGCAGACAACCTTTATGGATTTGTTTATAAGCTTACGTTTTTTTTTTCTGGATTAATTATTTTCTTTTGGATTGGATTATTGTCTTCTGAAGGTGGAAAAACAAATACATTGATACATACATTGGAACTTTGCCGTCATGACAGACGATAGTTTGTCATATTGTGCTTAAAAAAAGTATAATAACTGCAACCCATGACGGGAGCGAATGTAACTGATCAGACCAATTCGCGCTGGAAATGTTCGTCCACAATGGATGCATGTGAACGCATGGTCATTTCCATCTTCACCCACCATCTTACGTCTCACACGCTCAGTGTGTGGCCTATCTGCAATCATTGACTCATTTGTCTTTATTCAGTTTGTTATCTTTGCCCTCCATGCAAAACGTTCGGCGGCGACTTGCTCCCAGTGTGCATCATCAATGCCTGTATAAATCATGTCCCGCTTACACACATCTTCGTTGTAATAACTAATTAGGCCATTTTAAAATGCTAATATAATGTAATAGTAATAATAATACATCTTCGTATCGTAGTAGAGGCCTACCCTGAGATCTCCTACCCATCTGTAATTCATCAAAACATATGTCCTTTTGTATTCTACCATCATCCATCCTCCTAATGCAGTGGTTCTCAACCGGTGGGGATTCCCCCCCCCCCCCACAGGCGGGAATTTTAGGGTTTCCGGGGGGGGGGGGGGGAAGGAATTACGATTATTTAAAGATCACGTTAATACAAGAACCGATTACTTGATATTGTTTTTCCCTTCATACTGTACGGTTTTGTAAGTCTCAACCTTCTAAAATTCATTTTATAAAGTATGTAGACCCACAAATCATGTTTTATGTGGACGTCTAGACTTGTTTTAGTATGTGCTATTAAATTTAGCTTCCATTATTACGTACACTGTGTAGGGGCGGGGACGGGATTTTTAGGTAGGAAATACGACAAGGAGGAATGACGTTCTGAAAATATGGTGAGGGGGGGGGGGGGGCACGGGCCAAAAAAGTCTGAGAACCACTGTCCTAATGTTTCCTTTCCACTTAAGTCTACGAAGACTGAGCAAGGAACAAACCGTCACACAACCCGATCTTTCCAATACTTCAGTATTTGTTATTTTGTCTTGCCACTTATCACCAAGTATTCTTCGCAGACACCGCATATGAAAGTTGTTTAAATGTTTCTCTTGGTGTGAGTAAGTTGACCAGGCTTCACTGTCATAAAAAAAAAAAGTTAGTTTCACATCCTTTGCAGGACGTCGCAGTCAACACCAGCATATTTTGATGTTGTGATTGATCACTTGACAAGTTTGTGTTCAGCAGTTTGCCATTATTTTCTGAACGACCAGCACCCATGACATGTCGCTGTGTTTCGAAAGCGGATATGCGGGATTACGAACTACGCCCGTAACAACTTCGCTACGGAGCGGGCTGCCATAAAAAGAAATAATAATATCAAATAATTAATCCGTGTCTGTCTCGCACAGTACCAGTTTTGTGGGTCGACAGGAAGCAGTGGGCCAGCCGGACTTCCTGTTCGTGTTGACATCGGTTGGTGTGTTGTGTGTCGTGTGTCTTGTTCCTGTTGTTTGTCGTCTCCACCGTGTTATATCTTTTTATCTGTCTGTTTCTCGGATAGGAGCTTCGGCAAGCGGAATAGACAGCGGAGAACCCACACAATTACAGTGGAATATGGAGTTTCCCAAGCTGGGACAACACTGCAGCGAGCCGTCCTGCCAACAGCTGGGTACGCCAAATAATCAGAATCAGTTCTAAGTTCTTTCTTACTTAACTTACGAAGTTCTGTGATGACTAACTAGGACTCTTGAATGTTGATGAATCACCATCATATGATAATTTTTATAATTTAAAATGTAATAATATGTTGTAACTATCTGCATACACCTTTGTAGCACATACATACCGTGGGTGGGGTGGGGTGGGGGGGGGGGGAGGACAATCGTGCGAGACTAGTCAGCTCATGGTGTAGAGTTCCTATTGTGATTTAATTATTGAATTTATTGTTCTTCTTCTGTTGTGCTTCTGCGTTCTACTGGAGTGTTGTTTTAGACTGTTAAGCCTGTTTACAGCAGAGCTGTGATATTTGTAGCTTTCAGCCACCACATCCGACTTCTTCAGGTATACGTTGGATGGGTTACTTTCCTGGGATTTTATAACTTATAAGAATATAAATTAAATACAGCTGAGAGAAGACGGCCGATGGATATGAATTGTATCACAGAGAGATGGAGTAATCAAAAAAGAGAAGACAGCTGATAGACATCAATTGTGTCACAGAGAGAACGAGTGATTAAGAAAGAAAACACAAAGAGGCTATTATAATCCAACTATTCAGACTATCTTGCAGATTGAAGAGTGAGACAGAATTGCTGTGTTGTGCAAAACTGTGTGGGCTGGAGAGGGTAAATGTCTAGGCTTAGACACACAGTATATGAATGTCATATCACAGAGAGAGAGTAGTGGAGGTAGAGGAAGACTACCACAGGTAGATACAGAGAGAATATGTGCACATCATTGACCAGTATAGGTAATAAGATAAGGAGAATGCTGATATTGTCTGGTTGTTGAGCTTTTTCTAATGTCATGCTTGCCATGTGGCAATATAGGGCTTACAGTACAGCATTAAGCTTACGGGTTAACAGAAGGTCTATGGTAAAAGACCAACAAAGGGAAAAGTGAGAACAAGCACACGATGATGATGATGAATAGCACTAAGGGAAACCATCCAGGAAGTTGCGTATCACCTGACCGGAACAGCCTGGATGGTTTCCCTTAGTGCTATTCATCATCATCGTGTGCTCCGATCTGCCTTTACACGCTTTATCAGAGCATGTCCGTTAATTGTTATAGCGTGAATTGTTCTCACTTTTCCCTTTGTTGGTCTTTTACCGTAGACCTTCTGTTAATCCGTAAGCTTAATGCTGTAAGCCCTATATAAACACACAAAGAATGAGGCAGCAGAGTTTATCTTATGACTCCAGGTATCACCTTATCTGGCAGATAATCTAACCAACTGCTGAAAGTGCTGCCTAACTTCTGTAGCTCCAAGGATGACCTCCTGGGGTCTATGAAAAAGCTGCACTCATGAACTGAATGACAGAGTCCAAACACAAATCCACAATCTTCTGAGGGCAAGTCAGGCAGCTGACCACTTTGACACAAACATACCCAACAATTAATGTCCAGTTTTGTCACACAATTCTGACGTCATCTCTAACAATGTCCAGTCTTGTCACACAAATCTGAAGTCATCTCTCACAATGTCCAGTCTTCTCACACAAATCTGAAGTCATCTCTAACAATGTCCAGTCTTGTCACACAAATCTGAAGTCATCTTTAACAATGTCCAGTCTTGTCACACAAATCTGAAGTCATCTCTCACAATGTCCAGTCTTCTCACACAAATCTGAAGTCATCTCTAACAATGTCCAGTCTTGTCACACAAATCTGAAGTCATCTCTAACTATATTCAATATCATCATACAGATTATGTCTAACAGTGTTACATCATATAACACAAATCTGAATTATGTTTAACAATGTCTAGTCTCATCATATAAATCTGAGATCAGACTCTATAGTGTCCAATCTCCTCACACAACTCTGTAATCTTTGGCAGTAGCTCACAGATCAGGTTTCCAGGATTGACTACATGAACGTGTTATAAATTTCACTGGCAAGATTGACTACATACAATTGTTATAATAAAGTTGAGTGGTTGGATTAGCTATATAATAGTATTAAATAAAGTTGATGTGATGATTAATGAGCAGAGCAACTTTTAACTGTGACACGTGCCTCTAAATTCTGCAGACCTGGCCATCCATGATATTGATGATATGGATTTTGACATGATAAGAAAACAATGGCGCACTGCACAAAGATCTGGAGGAGTAAGTTAGATATCTAGACTTGTCAGATAAAGAAGTCAACCCACTGTGACCTGTGTGAACATCTTATGGCAGTAGAAATGTGGTTTATGCTGAAAATACCACAAATGGTCAGAACAATAAATGAGACACTTCTTCAAGAAACAAATGAAAACCTTAAATGTATTAGACAAATTAGATGTAGACAGTCACAATTCTTCTGCCACATGATACTTCCCTCAGCCTCTGAAGACAGAAATGGTCAATCCGAAATGGCCAGGCCTGTACATGTTATATTACATATTAGGAGAATGTGATCCTAATTCTTCCTGTTCTTTCAGATTTCCTGCCCATGAAATGTGATGCCTGCTCTAGGATTTATTGGTAAGTTGCTGACAGTACTAGAAAGTGATAACCTGATCTGCCTTGGTGAACCCTCACTTCCACCTGTGGAATCATGTAGTTATGTACAAAGCAGTCAAGAACATGAAGGGGGACCAGAGAGATACAGATATCTAAATAAGAATACACAGGACAAGAGGAAATGTAGTAGAGGAACTGTAGCAGGGTAACTGTAGGAGAGGAACTGTAGCAGAGGAAAGGAGCAGGGTAACTGTAGGAGAGGAAATGTAGGAGAGTAACTGTAGCTGATGAAATGTAGCAGAGAAACTGTAGCTGAGGAAATGTAGCAGAGTAACTGTAGGAGAGGATATGTAGCAGGGTAACTGTAGGAGAGGATATGTAGCAGAGGAAATGTAGCAGAGAAACTGTAGCAGAGTAACTGTAGCTGAAGAAATGTAGCAGAGGAACTGTAGCAGAGTAACTGTGGCTGAGGAAATGTAGCATTGTAACTATAGCTGAAGAAATGTAGCAGAGTAACTTTAGCTGAAGAAATGTAGCAGAGTAACTGTAGCAGAGAAACTGTAGCAGAGTAACTGTGGCTGAGGAAATGTAGCAGAGTAACTGTAGCTGAAGAAATGTAGCATAGTAACTGTAGCTGAAGAAATGTAGCAGAGTAACTGTAGGAGAGGAACTGTAGCAGAGGAAATGTAGCATAGTAACTGTAGCTGAAGAAATGTAGCAGAGTAACTGTAGGAGAGTAACTGTGGCTAAGGAAATGTAGCAGAGTAACTGTAGCTGAAGAAATGTAGCATAGTAACTGTAGGAGAGGAACTGTAGCAGAGTAACTGTGGCTGAGGAAATGTAGCAGAGTAACTGTGTAGCTGAAGAAATGTAGCATAGTAACTGTAGGAGAGGAACTGTAGCAGAGTAACTGTGGCTGAGGAAATGTAGCAGAGTAACTGTAGCTGAAGAAATGTAGCATAGTAACTGTAGGAGAGGAACTGTAGCAGAGTAACTGTGGCTGAGGAAATGTAGCAGAGTAACTATGGCTGAGGAAATGTAGCAGAGAAACTGTAGCAGAGTAACTGTGGCTGAGGAAATGTAGCATAGTAACTGTAGGAGAGGAACTGTAGCAGAGAAACTGTAGCAGAGTAACTGTGGCTGAGGAAATGTAGCATAGTAACTGTAGGAGAGGAACTGTAGCAGAGTGACTGTGGCTGAGGAAATGTAGCAGAGTAACTGTAGCTGAAGAAATGTAGCATAGTAACTGTAGGAGAGAAACTGTAGCAGAGTAACTGTGGCTGAGGAAATGTAGCAGAGTAACTGTGGCTGAGGAAATGTAGCAGCGAAACTGTGGCAGAGGAAATGTAGCAGAGAAACTGTAGCAGAGTAACTGTGGCTGAGGAAATGTAGCAGAATAACTGTGGCTGAGGAAATGTAGCAGAGAAACTGTAGCAGAGTAACTGTGGCTGAGGAAATGTAGCAGAGCAACTGTAGCAGAGTAACTGTGGCTGAGGAAATGTAGCAGAGGAAATGTAGCAGGGTAACTGTAGCAGAGGAACTGTAGCAGAGTAACTGTGGCTGAGGAAATGTAGCAGAGGAACTGTAGCAAAGAAAATGTGTTGAAGTGAAAATAAATGTAGCAGCAGACTTAGAATATTTAACTATAATGTTAAATCAGTACCGTTATATGGATCGGCAGCATGGAGAATGCTGAAACAATCATGAATAAGCAACAGACATTCAGTAATTGGTACCTGCACAGGATATAATTACAGTGCTGTTAAAGAATTATTACAGTGGAGCTCATGGAGAGAACTGGACAAATACCAGTGAATAGAAAGGTGCAGAAAAGATGTTGTTATTGTCATTGCTGTATCAGTGATTGTAGGGTAGTTATTGTCATTGATGTAACATTGATTTGAGAATATTTATTGTCAGTGATGTAACAGTGATTGTAGCATAGTTATTGTCATTGATGTATCAGTGATTGTAGGGTAGTTATTATCATTGATGTAACATTGATTGTAGAATATTTATTGTCAGTGATGTAACAGTAATTGTAGCATAGTTATTGTCATTGATGTATCAGTGATTGTAGGGTAGTTATTGTCAGTGATGTAACAGTGATTGTAGAACATTTATTGTCAGTGATGTAACTGGTTATAGCATATTTATTGTCATTGATGTATCAGTGATTGTAGGGTAGTTATTGTCAGTGATGTAACAGTGATTGTAGAATATTTATTGTCATTGATGTATCAGTGATTGTAGCATAATTGTCTTTAATGTAACAATGATTGTAGCTTAGCTATTATCATTGGTGTAACAGTGATAGTAATGTAGTTATTGTGAGTGATGTAACAGTGATTTTGTGTTGTTCTCCTCAGTCGAGATCATATAGTATATGCAACACATAATTGCCCAGAATCCTACAAAAAGGTATGCATAGTTATTATAGAAGTCTTGTATTGTTTTGTTTGATATGGGTACACTTATTTATGTTATTTACTTATGTTCTGAACAGTACTCAAACATCTAGTGCCTTAGTGTCTGATTTACCTGTTGTCTGCTGCCTCAACAGTTGTCTGTTAACTTATCTATTATCCCAGCAGTATTGTCTGTTAATCTCCTGACTCAGCAGTACTATCTTTGTTAACTTTTCATCTACAATCTCAGCAGTTGTGTCAGTCATCTACTGTCTCTGTGGCACTGTCTGTTTACCTGTCATCTACTGTCTCAGCGGCACTGTATGTTAAATTCTCATATACTGTCTCAGTAGTTTACCATAGATACTCACTCGTTTGTGTTGTTTGTACTGTGCTACTCTACTACTTCTTGTTGTCTACTTAGTGAACAAGATTAATGATGATCCATGTTATCTGTTTGTCTCATTTTGCAATGTTATCTCTTTGTTTTTTTGGTTGTTGTCTACCTAATGAGCAAGATTAATGTTATCTCTTTGTTTGTTATTGTCTACTTAAGGTTTGCTATTGTCTGCTTAATGAGCAAGATTAATGTTATCTCGTTGTTTGTTATTGTCTACTTAAGGAGCAATAGTAATGTTATCTCTTTTTTATTGTCTACTTAATGAGCAATATTAATGTTACCTCTTTGTTGGTTATCGACTACTTAATGAGCAAGATTAATGTTATCTCTTTGTTATTGTCTGCTTAATTAGCAATATTAATGTTATCTCTTTGTTGGTTATCAACTACTTAATGAGCAAGATTAATGTTATCTCTTTGTTATTGTCTGCGTAATTAGCAATATTAATGTTATCTCTTTGTTTGTTATTGTCTACTTAAGGAGCAATAATAATGTTATCTCTTTGTTATTGTCTACTTAATGAGCAAGATTAATGGTACCTCTTTGTTTGTTATTGTTTACTTAATGAGCAAGATTAATGTTATATCTTTGTCTGTTATTGTCTACTTAATGAGCAAGATTAAAGTTATCTTTTTGTTATTGTTTACTTAATGAACAAGATTAATATGATCTCTTTCCCTGTTATTGTCTGCTTAATGAGCAAGATTAATGTTATATCTTTGTTTGTTAATGTCTCCTTAAGGAGCAATATTAATGTTACCTATTCGTTTGTTATAGTCTATTTAATGAGCAATATTATCTCTTTGTTATTGTCTACTTAATGAACAATATTAATGTTACCTCTTTGTTATTGACTACTTAATGAACAAGATTAATATTATCTCTTTGTTATTGTCTGCTTAATGAGCAATATTAATGTTATCTCTTTGTTTGTTAGTGTCTACTTAAGGAGCAATATTAATGTTATCTCTTTGTTATTGTTTGTTACTGACTACTTAATTATCAAGATTAATGTTATCTCTTTGCCTGTTATTGTCTACTTAAAGAGCAAGATTAATGTTATCTCTTCTTTGTTATTGTCTGCTTAATGAGCAAGATTATTGTTATCTCTTCTTTGTTATTGTCTACTTAATGAGCAATATTAATGTTATTTTTTCATTTGTTATAGTCTAGTTAATGAGCAATATTAATGTTATCTCTTTGTTATTGTCTACTTAATGAGCAAGATTAATGTTATCTCTTTGCCTGTTATCATCTATTTAATGTGCAAGACCTATGTTATCTCTTTGCCTGTTATTGTCTATCTAATGAGCAAGACTATCTGATGACACATGCCACCTGTATGTTTCTCGTTGCCATCAGGACAACCAGATTCCAGTGTGCCCTCTGTGTAACCTCCCGTGCCCCACAAAGAAGGGCGAGCTGCCGGACATTGTCGTCGGACGACACATAGAATCTGACTGCTTATCCGACCCGGCCAAAGAAAAACGCAAGGTAAATGATTGGACATTTCGTTCTCTTCTGTTATTCTCGTCTCCTTGTCATTGATTGTTGAACTGAACAGTAATCAGTGACCAGCGTGTCTCTTCTGTTATTCTCATCTCCTTGTCATTGAATGTTGAACTGAACAGTAATCAGTGACCAGCGTGTCTCTTCTGTTATTCTCATCTCCTTGTCATTGATTGTTGAACTGAACAGTAATCAGTGACCAGCGTGTCTCTTCTGTTATTCCCGTCTCCTTGTCATTGATTGTTGAACTGAACAATAATCAGTGACTAGCGTGTCTCTTCTGTTATTCTCGGCTCCTTGTCATTGATTGTTGAACTGAACAGTAATCAGTGACCAGCGTGTCTCTTCTGTTATTCCCGTCTCCTTGTCATTGATTGTTGAACTGAACAATAATCAGTGACTAGCGTGTCTCTTCTGTTATTCTCGGCTCCTTGTCATTGATTGTTGAACTGAACAGAAATCAGTGATCAGCGTGTCTCTTCTGTTATTCTAGTCTCCTTGTCATTGATTGTTGAACTGAGCAATAATCAGTGACCATCGTGTCCCGTGTCATCTTAGGGTGTTCATGGGCGTTAGATTGGGGTCTGATTGTATGTGTCATGCCCTGTTTTGAATGACTCATTGATCCTCAACTTCTGGAGTCTAGGTTATAACAGTTCTAGTAATGGTGTCATGATATGCAAAAGGCTAGGTCACTTTATCAACAGAATTTAATAAACTATAATTGCAAGCTTGTTGTATGATAGAGGCCACAGTATGTTGATGTTCTCAATGTGCTGTATTACAAGTGTGTTGTATTTGTCTAGGACACAGTATATTGATGATCCTCAAAGTGCAGTCACCCACCCCGGCAAAAGTTTGAATATCTATACTGAGAGAAAATGTTTACACAGCAAAGAAGATAAAATTGAAACAATAGAAACAATACCAACAGCAAATTCTAAACATAATAAGAAGAATTAAGATGTCAGAAAGAAAATTAGGACGGCACCAGTGTTAGATATCCGTGTGCAACCTCAGCCTGTGATGTAGTAAATAACAAATGGTGACACTGCGGCCTATCAGGCTGCCAATAAGCGATGACTAAGAAGGGTTATGCCTAGGGTCGGCTGCCCCATCACGTAGAGAAATTCAGTCTCAAAATGTAACCAGCCATGAACAAGTCATGATACGGAGAAGGCTGGAAGGAATCTGCATCACAGATGAACTTTCTCTCACCTGGGAACATCTCCAGGATTGGCACCTGGAGTGTTAAAGGTGTGTATGAATTAGGACAGACAGCACAGGTGGTAGAAGACCTGTTGAGTTGAGCTGAGCAGTGAACCGACATCACTGCACTCAGAACATTCACATATGCATTCTGTCCCCTCATTCAACAGCCAGTGAAGAGTCACACAACTAATATTTCCCACCGTTATCTGATTGAAAGTTCTCATCCTAACTCTGTTTTGAGATTCTTCAAGAACCCCTGCCAATCCCCCACCCCAAATGATCTGTTTTCCTCCTCCCCCTTCTGGCTTCAGCCCTCTTTCTTTTCCTTTCCCTCTCTCCCCTACCTTTTCTCCTCCATTTTATTTTCTCTCCGCTGGAGGTTGTAAAAGTAATCGAGCACAAAACATGCACATGGTTGCTCTGGCGATAAATCTTTTAAAAGACATTAAATTTAAAACAGCACTTTGGGATTATGTGAAACAAGGTGGAAGGAAGCAGGCAAAAAGTTTCTAGGCACAGGTGGAACAGTGCTGTTCTCAGGGCATACAGATGAAAATGCTCCCCACAGTGAAGGTGTGAAGGGGCTGAGATAACACTTTTAGAGTAGGAAGCTGTGAGTTCTGGAATAACAACAGCAATATTTAAACCACAAATAAGGGTTAGCAAGAAGTGAGGAAAAGATGTTGGTACCAGATAAGACACACATTGAGAAAACCTGACAATAGTATATAAACACACCTACTGGTCTGAAACCCACAGGTGGATGATATAGTGGAAGACCTAAAGACACACGGAGAACAGAGATTAAATACAGAGATTAATCATATGTGGAGAGCATGGGCTGGGCTGCAGGAGATAGCAAATAAATACCCCATGCAAGCTGAGCCAGAACATTGTTTGGGATTTGAGATAATTTCATTTCTTCAGAGTACATTCATACAATCACTTAATGTAAAGTTTACATTACTGTTTCAACAAATTACAGTCACACAATCATAGTAAATTTGAAATTGCTGCACTAATAAGCTACAATTATACAATTGTTGAGCAGTAACTCTTGTGTCTTTCTACAGGCTTACACCAACAATTATACAATGATTAAACAGTAACCTTTGTTTCTATCTAGAGGTTTACACCAATAATTATACAATCATTCAGCAGTAACTCTTGTGTCTTTCTACAGGCTTACATCAACAATTATACAATGATTAAACAGTAACTTTTGTGTCTATCTACAGGCTTACACCAACAATTATACAATGATTAAACAGTAACTTTTGTGTCTTTCTACAGGTTTACACCAACAATTATACAATGATTAAACAGTAACCTTTGTGTCTATCTACAGGTTTACACCAACAATTATACAATGATTAAACAGTAACTTTTGTGCCTATCTACAGGCTTACACCAACAATTATACAATGATTAAACAGTAACTTTTGTGTCTTTCTTCAGGTTTACACCAACAATTATACAATGATTAAACAGTAACCTTTGTGTCTATCTACAGGTTTACACCAACAATTATACAATGATTAAACAGTAACCTTTGTGTCTATCTACAGGTTTAGACCAACAATTATACAATGATTAAACAGTAACTTTTGTGTCTTTCTACAGGTTTAGACCAACAATTATACAATGATTAAACAGTAACCTTTGTGTCTATCTACAGGCTTACACCAACAATTATACAATGATTAAACAGTAACTTTTGTGTCTATCTACAGGCTTACACCAACAATTATACAATGATTAAACAGTAACTTTTGTGTCTTTCTACAGGTTTAGACCAACAATTATACAATGATTAAACAGTAACCTTTGTGTCTATCTACAGGTTTACACCAACAATTATACAATGATTAAACAGTAACTTTTGTGTCTATCTACAGGCTTACACCAACAATTATACAATGATTAAACAGTAACTTTTGTGTCTTTCTACAGGTTTAGACCAACAATTATACAATGATTAAACAGTAACCTTTGTGTCTATCTACGGGTTTACACCAACAATTATACAATGATTAAACAGTAACTTTTGTGTCTATCTACAGGCTTACACCAACAATTATACAATGATTAAACAGTAACTTTTGTGTCTATCTACAGGTTTACACCAACAATTATACAATGATTAAACAGTAACTTTTGTGTCTTTCTACAGGTTTAGACCAACAATTATACAATCATTGAACAGTAACTCTTGTGTCTTTCTACAAGTTTACACCAATAATTATACAATCATTGAGCAGTAATTCTTGTTTTCTACAGGTTTACACCAATAATTATACAATCATTGAGCAGTAATTCTTGTGTTTTCTACAGGTTTACACTAACAAGTGCTCAAAAAAGGGATGTAAACAGAAAGAGGTGAGGAAGTTGCTGTGTTTACGTAAACATTTCTTTAGTTTTGATCATAGTAAGTTAAGTGTAAAGTGGCATAGAAGATTTTACTGGAGATTGCTCAACCTATCTGTTGACTCCCATGTTTATAGTTATTCTACTTCCATCAGGGGTGTTGATCTATGTTAAGATCTTGTTTAGTTTTTCCTCTTCTACCCTGGAATGTACAGGGCCATTAAGTACCTCTACATCCCAGGGTAGAAGAGGAAAGACTGAGCAAATCCTATAGGGTACCTCTACACAGGGTAGAAGAGGAAAGAGTACACAAGATTATAAGGTACCTCTACACGCCAAGGCAGAAGAGGAAAGACTAAACAAGATTGTAAGGTACCTCTACATCCCAGGGTAGAAGAGGAAAGACCAAACAAGATTGTAAGGTACCTCTACATTCCAGGGTAGAAAAGGAAAGACTAATCAAGACTGTAAGATACCTCTACACTTCAGGGTAGAAGGGGAAAGGCTAAACATGATTGGAGGTACCTCTACACTGAAAGATAAAAGAGGAAAGACTAAACAAGACTGTAAGGTACCTCTACATCCCAGGGTAGAAGAGGAAAGACCAAACAAGATTGTAAGGTACCTCTACATCCCAGGGTAGAAAAGGAAAGACTAAACAGATTGTAAGGAACCTCTACATTCCAGGGTAGAAGAGGAAAGACTAAACTAGACTGTAAGATGCCTCTACACTCCAAGGTAGAAGAGGAAAGACTAAACTAGACTGTAAGGTACCTCGACACTCCAGGGTAGAAGAGGAAAGCTAAACATGACTGGAAGCACCTCTACACTCAAAGATAAGAGGAAAGCCTAAACAAGACTGTGAGGTACCTCTACATCCCAGGGTAGAAGAGGAAAGACTAAACAAGATTATAAGGAACCTCTGCATTCCAGGGTAGAAGAGGAAAGACTAAACAAGACTGTAAGATGCCTCTACACTCCAGGGTAGAAGAGGAAAGACTAAACAAGACTGTAAGATGCCTCTTGACATAAGCCTGGGTCATTGACATTGAGTTGAGTGACCGGGCATGAGGAAGAATGGAGATGAGAGGGGGAGACAGTAAAGCGACTGACCTGGCTATGAGAAAACAGCCAGTCCTGAGAAATAAAATAATGGGAAGGGTGAGCGTGGACCCCAGGGGATGGGGGAAGGACAGTTTAGTTGTGTGTGAAGTCAAGGGACTTCAGGACAGTTGATGGGTAGATGCCGAACTGATCGGTAGTCTGAGTGAGAGAAGAGACCGACTGCGGGTCAGGTCGTTTAAGAGAGATCTCCGTGTTGTGGTGTTCTGCTAGTTGTGAAGACAGGCCTGAACCCAGAGTGGGTTCTGTAGCGAGTGTAGGCCTAAACCCAGAGTGGGTTGCATAGTTGAGCAGTGGCTCCAACCCAATGTGTGGGTTGTATTGTGGGAGATCCAGCCGTGGATAGTAGCTGGATTACCTGTCTTGTGGAGTTGATAAGAAGCAGGCCGTGAGAAGGCATTGATGTGTGCTGGTTAAATTGTGAGGAGGATATTTATAATCTATGGATTACATTGTTTCTGGATATATACATATGTTCCGTGAGTCTGTGTTATTTCTGTAATAAAGGATTATGTGCGCCAACTGAATCTTGTTTCATGAATGGCGAATATGCACTGCGGGGGTGAGTTACATTGCAAGACAGATATCTCCATTGACACACCATGAGTATCGTTACCTAGACAATGACCATCACACAATAATATCATGAGCAAAGATCATCAAGAACCTTGATATTATCATCAAGAAAACGTGTGACAATCTGGGAGGCTGCGTCTGTGCAAGATTGAGGATAACTGGGAGCTCGTCGCTTAGTAGAGAGTTTCTGACAGCTGCATTCGGTCGAGGAGCACCGTGCAATATTGAGATATCTGTGGGCTCTTCGCTGAAAGAGAGGAGTTATTATCGGTGACTTAGTTCCATCAATTTAGACAGTACTGCTCCAAGAAATTAATGTGAACTCTTCAGTGTGTGCGCCAGATAATTCACACAGACAGACGAGAGTGAATGATCAAGCTAGCAGACAGGTCACACTACAGGTAAATTAACGAGGGTCAGCACACGGAAACAGACGAGGCGGGACGCCAGAAGAATTAACGCAGCACAAATCGACCGGGAAAGTCGATTGCAGTAGCAGGGGTGTTTGGTCACGGACAGCACAGAGGAAATGTCGCAGGGACATAACGGTGTTTGCAACAAGTGCGGTCAGTCCTAGAGTGTGTGTGTTTGACAGGATTGAACCAAAGATTGAAGACAGCGAGCAATTTCGTCGCAACATCCTGTGTGTGTGTCCGAAGGCAAGCGCACTGTGGTGTCGCAAGTTGACTGGTCAAGATTTGTCGACGCAGTTAATAGGCCGGGTTGAGAGAGGGTCAGCGCTGTTTACGAGGACAGCTGGAAAGGGGTATTAACGTTAACCCTACCACAGGTGCCGGGGCAGAAGTGGAAAGTGTTTGTGTATTGCGGAAAAGTTCCGGGCATTTTACAGACAGTGTAAGTGTGACTTTCCACGGAGTTAAAATAGCAGCCAGGTGGGGCTGTCAAGTTGTTTGTATTTATGTGTGGGGAATATGGGAGTGTACTATAAATGTTAAAGAATTCAATCAATGTGGCTGCAGAAACAACTATTCCAAAATTAAAGAAGGTGGGTTGTAAGATATGGATGACTGAGGAAATTTTACACTTAATGGAAACAAGAAGACTCAACAAAAATAATCCTGCCAAATATGAAGAAATTCACAGAAAAGTCAGAATATTATGTAGGAAGGCAAAAGAATCATGGCTTGAGGAAAAGTGCTTAGAAATTGAAAAACAACACAACAGTCAAAATACCAAATTAGTGCACAAAAGAATTCAGGAACTTACTAATAAAAGAACAAGTACATCAACAGGCTGTCTAAAAACTAAAGATGGCAAAATCATAATAGAAAAAGATCAGATTCTACATGTATGGACAGATTATGTGAAAGACCTGTATAATGATAACAGAGAGGAACAGTATGCTATTAGATTTAATAATGAAGGACCAGCAATTTTAAAGATGGAGGTTCAAAATGTTCTTAAGCATATGAAAGCTGGCAAGGCCCCCGGTGCAGATAACATCACAACAGAAATGATTAAAGTTTTAGAAGAATTTGGACTAGAGCAAGTCACTAGACTGCTGAACACATTATATGATACTGGAGATATACCTTCTGAATTATGTAATTCTGTATTTATTGCAATCCCAAAGAAATCAGGAACCTTAGAATGTGATCAACATAGAACAATTAGTATAATGAGTCACATCACAAAGATTTTGTTACGAATTATCATGCAAAGAGTGAGGAAGAAAATACAACCTGAAATAGGGGAAGAACAATGTGGTTTTGTAGAAGGAAAGGGTACAGTAAATGCTGTGTATATGCTGCGAACAGTTATTGAACGTGCTTTAGAAGTAAACAAGGATATACATCTTTGCTTTATTGACTACACAAAGGCTTTTGATAGAGTTAGACATGTCAACATTGTGGATATGCTTGCAGATCTACAAATTGATGGGAAAGACATTAGACTTATAAAAAACATATATTGGAAACAACAAGCTGCCATAAGAATTGATAATGAAGTAGGACAATACCAACCTATTAAGAGAGGTGTTAGGCAGGGATGTGTAATGTCTCCAGATCTTTTTTCCCTATACAGTGAAAATATTTTCAGAAATGTAGAAGACCTAAATGGAATCAGCATTGGAGGACGAAACATAAATAACATTAGATATGCAGATGATACAGTATTGATTGCAGACAATGCACAGGATCTGCAACAATTAGTAGACGCTGTGGTTGTACACAGTGAGCAGCTGGGGTTGGAATTAAATTGTAGGAAGACACAGGTTATGGTCGTCACTAGGAAGAACGAAGTACCACAATGTAATATACAAGTAAATGGGAATATTCTTCAACATGTGAATCGGTTCAATTATCTCGGAACAGTCATAACATCTGATGGCAGATGCCTTGAAGAGATTAGAACAAGAATCGCCATTGCGAAAGTAGCCTATAGCAAGATGAAAAACATTCTGACCAATAAAATGATGTCAATTGAAGAGGTAGAAGAGGAAAGACTAAACAAGACTGTAAGATGCCTCTACACTCCAGGGTAGAAGAGGAAAGACTAAACTAGACTAAGATGCCTCTACACTCCAGGGTAGAAGAGGAAAGACTAAACAAGACTGTAAGGTACCTCGACACTCCAGGGTAGAAGAGGAAAGACTGTGATTGTATGGATGCATCTATAATCTCTCATTGTTTGTCACTTCATCAAATCACCATCAACAAATGAATATGTTTTTTTATCTTCTGTGGATTATTGTATTTGGCCAACAGCTGGTGCCCGTCAGATGTGATTCTTGCCGGCAGAACTATTGTCTGCGTCACCGCATCGAACAGGATCACGATTGCCAGGGATTTCAGACCTCTGGGAGATCCGTCAGTAACTCAGGGTGGGTGTGGTGATCTGGGTTTGACTGTTGTTTTATCTGTTGACATTTATTATAATGTGTCCATCTGCCTGTTTGTCTAACTCACTGTATCACTTGTCATCTGTCTACTGTTTGTCTAACTCTCTGTATCACTTGTCAGCTGTCTACTGTTTGTCTAACTCTCTGTATCACTTTTCATCTGTCTACTGTTTGTCTAACTCACTGAATCACTTGTCATCTGTCTACTGTTTGTTTAACTCATTGTATCACTTGTCATCTGTCTACTGTTTGTCTAACTCTCTGTATCACTTGTCAGCTGTCTACTGTTTGTCTAACTCATTGTGTCACTTGTCATCTGTCTACTGTTTGTCTAACTCTCTGTATCACTTGTCAGCTGTCTACTGTTTGTCTAACTCATTGTGTCACTTGTCATCTGTCTACTGTTTGTCTAACTCTCTGTATCACTTGTCTGCTGTCTACTGTTTGTCTAACTCATTGTATCACTTGTCATCTGTCTACTGTTTATCTAACTCACTGTATCACTTGTCGTCTGTCTACTGTTTGTCTAACTCTCTGTATCACTTGTCATCTGTCTACTGTTTGTCTAACTCTCTGTATCACTTGTCATCTGTCTACTGTTTGTCTAACTCACTGAATCACTTGTCATCTGTCTACTGTTTGTCTAACTCACTGAATCACTTGTCATCTGTCTACTGTTTGTCTAACTCATTGTATCACTTGTCATCTGTCTACTGTTTGTCTAACTCATTGTATCACTTTTCATCTGTCTACTGTTTGTCTAACTCACTGAATCACTTGTCGTCTGTCTACTGTTTGTCTAACTTTCTGTATCACTTGTCATCTGTCTACTGTTTGTCTAACTCTCTGTATCACTTGTCATCTGTCTACTGTTTGTCTAACTCACTGAATCACTTGTCATCTGTCTACTGTTTGTCTAACTCACTGAATCACTTGTCATCTGTCTACTGTTTGTTTAACTCATTGTATCACTTGTCATCTGTCTACTGTTTGTCTAACTCTCTGTATCACTTGTCAGCTGTCTACTGTTTGTCTAACTCATTGTGTCACTTGTCATCTGTCTACTGTTTGTCTAACTCTCTGTATCACTTGTCAGCTGTCTACTGTTTGTCTAACTCATTGTGTCACTTGTCATCTGTCTACTGTTTGTCTAACTCTCTGTATCACTTGTCTGCTGTCTACTGTTTGTCTAACTCATTGTATCACTTGTCATCTGTCTACTGTTTATCTAACTCACTGTATCACTTGTCGTCTGTCTACTGTTTGTCTAACTCTCTGTATCACTTGTCATCTGTCTACTGTTTGTCTAACTCTCTGTATCACTTGTCATCTGTCTACTGTTTGTCTAACTCACTGAATCACTTGTCATCTGTCTACTGTTTGTCTAACTCACTGAATCACTTGTCATCTGTCTACTGTTTGTCTAACTCATTGTATCACTTGTCATCTGTCTACTGTTTGTCTAACTCATTGTATCACTTTTCATCTGTCTACTGTTTGTCTAACTCACTGAATCACTTGTCGTCTGTCTACTGTTTGTCTAACTTTCTGTATCACTTGTCATCTGTCTACTGTTTGTCTAACTCTCTGTATCACTTGTCATCTGTCTACTGTTTGTCTAACTCACTGAATCACTTGTCATCTGTCTACTGTTTGTCTAACTCACTGAATCACTTGTCATCTGTCTACTGTTTGTCTAACTCACTGAATCACTTGTCATCTGTCTACTGTTTGTCTAACTCTCTGTATCACTTGTCATCTGTCTACTGTTTGTCTAACTCACTGAATCACTTGCCATCTGTCTACTGTTTGTCTAACTCTCTGTATCACTTTTCATCTGTCTACTGTTTGTCTAACTCACTGAATCACTTGTCATCTGTCTACTGTTTGTGTAACTCACTGAATCACTTGTCATCTGTCTACTGTTTGTCTAACTCATTGTATCACTTGTCATCTGTCTACTGTTTGTCTAACTCTCTGTGTCACTTGTCAGCTGTCTATTGTTTGTCTAACTCACTGTATCACTTGTCGTCTGTCTACTGTTTGTCTAACTCTCTGTATCACTAGTCATCTGTCTACTGTTTGTGTAACTCACTGAATCACTTGTCATCTGTCTACTGTTTGTCTAACTCACTGAATCACTTGTCAGCTGTCTACTGTTTGTGTAACTCACTGAATCACTTGTCATCTGTCTACTGTTTTTCTAACTCACTGAATCACTTGTCATCTGTCTACTGTTTGTCTAACTCACTGAATCACTTGTCATCTGTCTACTGTTTGTCTAACTCTCTGTATCACTTGTCATCTGTCTACTGTTTGTCTAACTCACTGAATCACTAGTCATCTGTCTACTGTTTGTGTAACTCACTGAATCACTTGTCATCTGTCTACTGTTTGTCTAACTCATTGTATCACTTGTCATCTGTCTACTGTTTGTCTAACTCTCTGTATCACTTGTCATCTGTCTACTGTTTGTCTAACTCACTGAATCACTTGTCATCTGTCTACTGTTTGTCTAACTCTCTGTATCACTTGTCATCTGTCTACTGTTTGTCTAACTCACTGAATCACTAGTCATCTGTCTACTGTTTGTCTAACTCACTGTATCACTTGTCATCTGTCTAAAATCAAGTGTTGACTTTTGCCATCTGTTTATTGTTGTTTTGCCATCTGTTTATTGTTGTTTTGCCATCTGTTTATTGTTGTTTTGCCATCTGTTGATTGTTATTTTGCCATCTGTTTATTGTTGGTTTGCCATCTGTTTATTGTTGACTTTTGCATCTTCTCCTTGAAAGACTCTGCTTCCTGCACATCCCACAATCTGATTTATGCCATTATTTATCAAAGACACAGCATGAAATATTGGACAGACTGGCATGTACGCTGTTTGTCTTTCTGATCTCTCTCTCTCTCTCTCTCTCTCTCTCTCTCTCTCTCTCTCTCTCTCTCTCTCTCTCTCTCTCTCTCTCTCTCTCTCTCTCTCTCTCTCTCTCTCTCTCTCTCTCTCTCTCTCTCTCTCTCTCTCTCTCTCTCTCTCTCTCTCTCTCTCTCTCTCTCTCTCTCTCTCTCTCTCTCTCTCTCTCTCTCTCTCTCTCTCTCTCTCTCTCTCTCTCTCTCTCTCTCTCTCTCTCTCTCTCTCTCTCTCTCTCTCTCTCTCTCTCTCTCTCTCTCTCTCTCTCTCTCTCTCTCTCTCTCTCTCTCTCTCTCTCTCTCGTAGGATTTACACTTATCTAACTGGTTTCATGTCATGTTCACATCTGTAGCTAGCCTTGATCATGCTATGTTTATCTTCACTAGCCACAAGTAGCTACATTAGTAGCCATTAACTAGCAATTGTGAACTTTAATACATTTTTTAAACAAACGAACATGCAGACCAGCTGGTAAATAATGCACCAATGCAAACAGGAAGAAGCATGGGTAGGGCTGATATTATCAATGCAGTATGGAATCATGTGGATATTGTTGAGACACCGACTATAGCCCAACTGCACGAACTGGGAGACGAGACACCAACTCTAGCCCGACTGCACGAACCGGGAGACGAGACACCAACTCTAGCTCGACTGCACGAACTGGGAGTAAAGCCCGGCCAAGCACGTCGTTGCTGCCTTCGTGGGAAAGAGAGGAGATACCATAATCAAATCCTCATGGGAACTGTTAGCAAATCTTTTTGGGATGGCTGCTGCATCGGAGGACTGGGCACACATGGTAATGCCCAGTATACGGTGACATTGATCGGTTTAATGTAATATAACATAACAATATAAAGTAACATAACATCACATAAGTGTAACCAGTCCAAAATGTGGTGCAGTCAGTGACCTGCACATTGTGCTCTCCATCAACAGGGCAGCAGCAATTCTCAGGGCACAGCAACCAGCTTCCAAGAAACCATCCTCCATCACTGCAGTGTCCGTGCCTTCCCCTTCTCATGCTGGCAACGTCAACAGAAATTCCAAGTACGTTTTGTTTCATTTGCTATTTTGTGTTTTTAATGATGCATGTGAATTCTGTACATTTGAATTTAAAAATTGAACAAACAAGGCCACAAATTGTGTACATAGACTCATCTTACATGTAGTGATTCCAACCGCAGATCATTTTCACATCGGTTATATATCTCGCCGGCTTCTTTGCCTAGAGGTTAGCAACTTTTCTCCGTAATCTCGTATACTCTCATAAGCAACGTGACGACGGTGAGAATCAGCAGTGGTTCGAATCACGTCGGTAACTTACGGGGTATGTGAGCCGGTTGCTCAGGAAGCAATGGCAAACTACTGAGCGTAATCTTGCAAGAAATCAACAATCAGCTGAAAGATGCTGATGTTGACAGTGATGTCCTGTAAAGGATATGCAAAACATTTTTATATGATATCTCAGTGGTTAGAATAGATGGCGAGACATCAGATTGGTTTGACATCAAGCAAGATATCTATCAGGGCTGTATGTTGTTCCCCTATTTGTTTAACCTGTACGCCGAAAATATAATGAGGAATGTCAGAGATGATATAACCAAGGAGCAATATGATGCTCATAATTTCGGTGGTCATGAAATATCAGAGAATCGATATGCTGATTATTCTGTATTACTACCCATATTACAGAATGGCATAGAAAAACTAATAACCTCAACCCAAAAGAATAGTGGAAATCACAACTTGTATCTTAAAATAGCATGGTCACAAAAGCCAGAGATAGGAAGTGTTGCCGATCTATTGTAGGCGACCTTTATTTTGGAGATGATACATCATTGATTGATTGATTGAAGGGTTATCAATGTTGATCCACTTTTCTCCTCTTGTCCAATTAACCCAGTCTTATCGTTTTTTCTACATGGAGGAATATAACGGTAGAGTTGATCCAGAAAACCAAAGACTGAGATCTGTGAGGAGTGATGAACGCCTACGCCGGCATGGCACTTGATGATGATGATTGTCTAGATTAATGCACTGAGGTCTACGTTAATCCATACTCTGCCACATTAACTAGAGATTATACAACTTGGTTTGGTTTGTGTGGAAGAGCATCAAGTCTTAATTTTCATGTTCTGTTTGTTTGTTTCCTTTTCAGTAATTCCAGAAGAGGAAATGAAACAAGTGTGTCATCTTTACAGGGCTCTATGGTAAGTTTGTTGTTCTTTCACTCTCTTTCTTTCTGTGTGTGTTTGTGAGAGATTGAGAGCATCACATAAATATATGGTGTATCACATCATTATATAGGTTTGTTACCCAGCTTTGTGTGAACTGGTGATTGTAGTAAATTTGTGAACTGGTGATTGTGGTGGATGTGTGACCCGGTGATAGTCGGTGTGTGTTTTAACTATGTTCTGCTGTGTGACAACTGTTACATGAACTTGAACATATCATGTGACAACTGTTACTGTTACATGAACTTGAACATATCATATGACAACTGTTACATGAACTTGAACATATCATGTGACAACTGTTACATGAACTTGAACATATCATGTGACAACTGTTACATGAACTTGAACATATCCTGTGACAACTGTTACATGAACTTGAACATATCCTGTGACAACTGTTACATGAACTTGAACATATCATGTGACAACTGTTACATGAACTTGAACATATCCTGTGACAACTGTTACATGAACTTGAACATATCATGTGACAACTGTTACTGTTACATGAACTTGAACATATCCTGTGACAACTGTTACATGAACTTGAACATATCCTGTGACAACTGTTACATGAACTTGAACATATCATGTGACAACTGTTACATGAACTTGAACATATCCTGTGACAACTGTTACATGAACTTGAACATATCATGTGACAACTGTTACATGAACTTGAATATATCCTGTGACAACTGTTACATGAACTTGAACATATCCTGTGACAACTGTTACATGAACTTGAACATATCATGTGACAATGTTCGTAATATTTTTCCACATTTCATCATTAGAGTGAAGAGGAAGCTTTAGCTAGAGCCCTGCAAATGTCTATGAATGGAAACAGTTCGAATCCCTCTGATGGGTAAGTTCTTTACACATTCCCAGCACATATATCTTTCTAGTTGTCCTAACACATACATCTTTCTGGTTATCCTCACACATACATCTTTCTGATTGTCCTACCATAAACATCTTTCTAGTTGTCTTAACACATACATCTTTCTAGTTGTCCTTACACATATATCTTTCTATTTGTCCTAATGTATACATCTCTCTGGTTGTCCTGACATAAACATCTTTCTGGTTGTTCTGACATACACATCTTTCTGGTTGTCCTAACAGTTATATGTTTTTGGTTGTTCTAACACACATCTGTCTGACTGCCCTGTTTTACTTATCGTTCTTCCATGCAACATATATCTGTCAGATTGTGCAAGCATGTTATCTTTCTGACGTTAATTCTGTGATCATCTGACATAGTTGCCATTAGTTCTGTGATCATCTCATCTAGTTGCCATTAGTTCTGTGATCATCTCATATTGTTGCCATTAGTTCTGTGATCATCTCAGATTGCTGATATGAAATATATCAACCCATATCCCATGATGCTTGTCTCTGTATACATTGTAATCAATTGAGCAACATGTCAATGTTAACGTGCATGGGTACATGTTTGTGCAGGATGACCGACCAGGAGAGGGAGGACTTCTTGCTAGCCCAAGCTCTGGCCGCCAGTGAACAGGAAGCAGCATCCAGACAGCACGCCCAGCCGGATGTAAGCTTCTCTGTCATCATGTCTTTGTACTGGGTGTGTCAGTTGCCATGCAACATGCGGGCTGGTTGATGTGTGCTCATGTGTGAAGATAGGTGATGTTTGAACTGGCGAAGTAGTTGATGTGTAAAGATTAGTTGCAGGTGTTGAGTTACACAACAGTGTTTTATAGGCCAAATTATAACTTTCACATGGTCCCAGCCAATGTTTGATTATAGTTATCTGTGTTTCATCAGTTTTTGATCAATAGTCTATGTTGGTGATCATGTCTGTCACAGCCTTCTGTCTCGCATATTGCCAATCATTTCTGATAGTGATGTTTCTTCATGCCATGATGTAAACCAGTGGTTCTCAACCTTTTTTGGCCTGTGGCCCCCTTCACCATATTTTCAGAACGTCATTCCCCCCCCCCCCCTTTTTGTATTTCCTACCTAAAAATTTGCCCCCCACCCCCCCATGGCATCACCATATTTTCACAACGTCATTCCCCCCTTTCATATTTCCTACCTAAAATTCCCCCCCCCCTCCCCCTTTCCTGCTCCTGCCTCTACACAGTATACGTAATAATGGAAGCACATACCAAAACAAGTCTAGACGTCCACATAAAACGTGATTTGTGGGTGTACTTACTTTATAAAATGAATTTTAGAAGGGGTGAGACGTACAGAACCATAAAGTATGAAGGGAAAAACAATATCAAGTAATCGGTTCTTGTATTAACGCGATCTTGAAATAATCTTCATTCCTCCTCTGGAAACCCTAAAATTCCCCACCGGTTAAGAACCACTGATGTAAACTGTCCAGCATCTTCTCTCTTGTTCTCCCCCAGCCTCTTCTCCCCTCCATCCTACCCATTGTGACGAGATACTCCAGTCTTTCCCTTCTCATGACATGTCTAAACTATGTGGACTGTCTTCTTCTGATGTGAGTAACCAGTTCTATTTGTCAGCTCACTTCTGTCAAGGTGCCCTCACTACTCTGTCTATCCATCCACCATATTCTCATTATTCTGCTATAAAGCCACACTTACACACCATTTCTCACTTGTCTGCTAATTGTCCATGATTGACTACCATACATCAGGATTGGCTCAATATAGCTCTTAAGAACTCTTCTTCTCTCCATAGTTGACACAGACAAGTGGCAGAGAATATTGTTCATCTTGTGAAATGCTGCGTTTGCTTCAGATTTTCTACATTTTAAATATTTGTTTGCACTCGCTTGTTTTGAACTCAAGCATAGTCCATGCACATGCTACTACTTCTAGTGCACTGGACTGATTTGTGTGTGTGGATTAGCTTTCCCTGTTACCAGTGTCCCTCACCTTCAGACAAACCCACTCTGACTTTGGAGGTACTTGTAATTTACATCTCCAAGTTAAGGACAAGAAGTCATTTTAGTCCAACTGGCCTGTGTAGGTGTTGAACCCACTACTTCGGCATCAGCACACCGGATGTTTTAGCACGAATGCTCTTATCCATTCTGCCATGCTGGCCTCCATGTTGTACATCTTGCCTGTGCTGGTGTTATGGCATTCAAACACATCCACACATTCCAGATGTCTGTGTTTGTTACAGGGACAAGGAATGTCAGGACACTCAGGCTTCTGACATCAGTCGATATCTGTGTAAAGTCCTGCTTGATCTTTCTTGAACATGAACATGTATAAGGCAAATGAACTAGCCAAGGATCAAGAGTATTGGTGCCAGGTTGTGATGAGAGCCATATTCTGCAGAAGGACATAATATGTAATGATGATTATGGGTGACTTTGATACAACCACTGAGCTGCTTTAGGTCATGCCGTCTGGCAACCATTTGAGTGCTTCTGTATGTTTGTTTACATTTATGTTTCCATGATGTTTTACATCTTCACATTTCTTCTGCTTATTTCTTCACATTTCCTCTGCTTACATCTTCCATAATGAATCAAAGACATCACTAATGCCAGTTCTTAGGAAGATAGAGATGGGGTGGGTCCGGAGACAGTGGCTGCTGCCTCAGGAGTGGTCTCGGTTGGCAAAGATTAGTTTCATTTTCATGCCAGGGCATGCAGGTGTACAAGGAAATGAGCGGGCTGACAGGCTTGCAGGCAAGGCTACTGTGGAGGGTGGACAAGCCATGGACCAGGCTGACATTCAGAATGCTCTACGAGAAGTAAAACATTTGCGAGAACCAAGTGATGGCTGTGAATCTACAACCATGCTCAGACTGCGAGAACAGCAAGTTAAAAGAGGGGTGGCCAAACAAGAACACTATGCAGGAGGCCAAAGAAGATTAATAAACCAACTCAGGAATAATGTCGTTAGCCACTACATGCTGTGGCATTTACTGAGGAAGGGATCCGAGCACTTATGGACTGAATGGTTCAATGTGCAATGAGGCTGATCTGTCAACTAACTAACTAATGCCAGTTCATACAATCATAACCTATTTGAACAATATCACAGTACAGACTACATGTCCCCTTAAATACAAATAAGAACAAAAATCCTAATATTCTAATCATGCACCCATGTGTGGTATGGTGTATCTTCCATAGTTATTAGCAATTGCCCTGTCAGTAAATATTAATGACTTATTTAGTAATGACCTTTGTACATTTCCCATGTGTTTATAACGCATACATTTCTGCTGCTGTTGTCTAATATTAGCCTCTAAGTGATGTCTGGATGAAATAATGAGAGTGAAGAGATCAGAAGGCCCGAATGTCAGAAGGGCCTGTGTGTTCTATTTTTATCCCTTTGAAGATAAAGATTGTTGCTTGTCTGCTCTTGTCATGTCATCTGCTTACATCTTGGCATTTACTCTGCTTACATCTTAGCATTTTCTCTACTTACATCTTGGCATTTACTCTGCTTACATCTTGTCATATCATCTACTTACATCTTGTCATGTCATCTACTTACATCTTGGCATTTTCTCTACTTACATCTTGTCATGTCATCTGCTTACATCTTGGTAGTTTCTGTACTTACATCTTGTCATGTCGTCTACTTACATCTTGGCACTTTCTCTACTTACATCTTGACATGTCTTGTGCTTACAGCGCCCCCAGAGATCGGTGGACAGATGCTCCGTCCAGTGACTGACAGCCAATCGGATTGTGTTGTACACACTGTAATACTCATTATCGTGATTACTGGTGTGTGATTGCTGATCGGCATCTTGATGACAACAAAAACTTGGATATTGATACACATGTTCTGCCATTCTCAGTGGATCCCTGCTTACATCTGCAGTTTTAATTTTCTACATAAACAGTCAGATTTGTTTCCAGTTTCTACATAAACAGTCAGAAATTGTTTCTATTTTCCACATAAACAATTAGAATTTGTTTCCATTTTCCACATAAAGTCAGAATTTGTTTTAATACAGGTAAAAATCGTACAGTTTGCTAGAGATGTCTTAAAGGAAACACATGTTGGAAACCAGCTTTGTTATGACAGATTTCCTAATGGAATGTCAAGGCAGTGTCATGCTAAAACTTTGCTATTTGTAATGTCAAACCTCAAGTGATTGTAGTGATAAATCTGTGGTGGTGGTAATGGCTCAGGACATACATTCTGTGGCTCCGGCAGTGGCCCCCAAGAGGTCTACAAACAAATTCCACTCATGAGCAGAATGACAGTCTGGAAACGAACCTGTGACTTTCAGATTCCAGGCAGGCTGTTTGATAACTTTGGTACTTTTATCCTCCCTACATTGGCATTAGTGCAGACAGTTTACAACTGTTTATTGCATTTTGTAATATGTGATACCTGCCTGTTCGTGGTGGTTGTGAAAATCTGAACTTGCTACATACATGGTGCTGTCAGCTGTCGCTCATGTCAGCACCGACAGTCAGAGAACTGCACTCTGTCTCATGTGGCTGCTCTGTTTATTGTATGTCTTCCTAGCTTTTCATGATTGGCAAGCAAGTTTGAATCCTAGCATTCCATTTAGTTGGTTGTGTGTATGTGTGAAACTTGCAGCTCACAATTATGTTGTTTTCGTACGTAGAAGACGAGCATGTTGCTGGCACTAATTAGCGAAGCCTCAGCTGAAATGTGGGGTGTTTGTTGTTGACTGGGGGTGGGGTGTTTGTTGTTGACTGGGGGTGGGGTGTTTGTTGTTGACTGGGGGTGGGGTGCTTGTTGTTGACTGGGGGTGGGGTGTTTGTCTGTATTCACATTTCATCTTATTTGTCTGAGGTCTGTGTGGCAGAGTGGTTCAGCTGCCTGTCTTCTATGCCAAAGGTCGTGGGTTCATTTCCATCCAGGCTGTCATTCGGTTCACGAGTGCAGTTTGTTCGGAGACTCCTGGGGGTCATCACTGGAGCTAGAGTTTGTGCCCTATGTGAGGCTTTTGGCAGACCACTGTGTGAAAATAGACAGTCATTTGGGATCATGCCCGGTGGAATGGAGTCAATCCTGCCTGTAGACCCCTGTGGGAATGTTTGTAGTTCTGTGCAATGTTTGTTAGGTATTACTTGTTTGTGATGTCAGTCATTTGTTGGTGATGTAGGTAGTGCTTGCTTGGTGGTATTTGGTTCATTTATTGGTGATGTTAGCTGGTTGGATGAATGTCTTCTTTGCTAGGGGTATTTACCTTTGTTGTTGTGAATGTTTGGCTCATTTGTTGGTGATGATTGTCTTTGTAGGGGATTACTTTTACCTTTGTAGATGTTCAGTTTGTTTGTTGGTAATGGATATATGGTTCTTGGGGATATATATTTCAATATTTGAATATGTCATTCAGTTATCCACATCCTGACTGTCATACAGTTTTTTAGCGGTCAGCATCTGTTATGTTTGATATCTACATTTATATGTTTGTAAATATCATTGAAATAATGAGGCTTTAAATCTTATTTGCATGTGTTTCATTCTCAGCTGATTTTATTATTCCATTTACAGCTGCTTTCATTCATTCCCATTACAGCTGAGAATGTATGTGTTTGACATCATTGACATATTCCTCCACTGCTGAAGCTGTGCTCATTTGATGCACTTGATGTATTGCCTCCACGGCTGAAGCTGCACACACTTAATCAGAAATGAACTGGGTGTTTTGTGGGGGACTATTGTGTTGACATTCTGGCGGCGGCATTATGCACAGTGTATTTGTGCGGGCTGTTGTTTGTCGATCTTTTCCACTTTTCACATTGGGCATGGGGAGCATTTTGTGTGATATTCACTGGCACAGGAATGGAGCATAATGGGGACGGCTCGTTGCTGTGAAGTTGGAACTGCGACTAACTAACTAACTAACTAACACTTAATACAGTTAATGTACCTCCTCCATGGCTGAAGCTGTGCTTACTCAATACAGTTGAAGTATTACCTCCATGGCTGAAGCTTGATACAGTCTGTGCTCACTTGATACAGTTGATGTGTCCCCTCAATGACCAAAGCTGTGCACACTTGATGCAGTTGATGTATCCCATAGAGCAGGGGTGGGCAAACTTTTTGTGCGTAGGGTCGCATTGACAAATGTAAAGCTATTGGCGGGCCGCATGTATGTATGTATGTATGTATGTATGTATGTATGTATGTGTGTGTGTGTGTGTGTATATATATATATATATATATATATATATATATATATATATATATATATATATATATATATATATATATATATCTATTGGCACCTTTCCGTCTTGACAGACGATAGTTTGGTACATTGTGCTTCAAAAAGGCTTAATAACTACGATCCATGGCGGTGGCGAGTGTGGCTGGTAAGGCCAATTCTTGCTGCAAATGTTTGCCCACAGTAGGTGCATGTGAAAACATGGTCATTTCCACCATTTTGCACCATCTTACGTCTCTCACGCTCTGTGTGTGCTTTATCTGCAATCATTTTCTCCTTTGGCTTTATTCCATTTCTGATAGTTGCCCTCCATGCAACGCGTTCAGCGGCATATATATATATATATATATATATATATTATAAAATTCCATTTTGCTTACAGCAACCTATCACAATAAGTAATTATTAATTATTTATAGGTTATTAAGCAGTATAAATAAATAATGATTGCAATGTTATTTTACTTATATACTTATACATTATATTTGACAATATGGACAAAAACTTTTACTAATTTGTTAACACGATTTTACAACATGTTATTATAACAAATATTCTTTATTATCTATCAGTGGCTTTAATTTAGACACAAACCGACTACACTGTCACTATAATTGTTGATTTCTAATGAGATGTATGTAACTGCTTGCACTTTTTGACAATATTCTTGAAATCTGGAGCAAGTTTACTTGTTGAAATTCGCATTACAGCATGCAAGTTGCAGTCCGACAATAAAGACCTACTCTTAGATTTGTTGATTTTCAAGGAAGAGAATGCTTGTTCGCAAATGTATGTTGATCCAAACAATGATAAAAGTTTAGCTGCAAAGTTTTTCAAGTTGGGAAATGATTCTTGTGATGAAGATCCATAGAAATCCAGCAAACCATCTGTCTTGAATTTCTCTTTCAGGTCATGATCTGCTTCTAAGTCAAGCAACTCCAACTGTATATCCTCTGTGGCTGTATCAGCTTCTGCACTGAAAGGGGAACTGAGAATATTGAACTGTGGCTCTACGTTCTTGAAATCTTGGAATCTCCATCCAAATTCTTCAATTAGTGCACCTAATTGGGCTTTGTACTTTTCAGTCATATCACCAGAAATGGTTTCTTGTTTCAGCAAAGGGAAGTGACAAAATCTTTTTCACTTGTTTGTCTGGAGTACAGTGAGAGTTTTGCCTGAAATGATTTTACATGTACATACAATTCATGTGCGAACACACCATTGCCCTGAAGTTTGTCAATTCAGTTCATTTAACTTTTCCATAATTTCAATGGCAAACATAAAGTCTTAACTTCCACTCTTTATTGACAATATTAGTATTAAAGTCACATTCAATGCCCTTCATCTCTAGGAACATCACTATTTCTTCTCTGAGTTCCCACACTCGCCTTAACACTTTGCCGAGACTCAGCCATCGAACACTGGTGTGGTACAGGACATCGGATTGTTCAGTTTCCAAATCATCAAGTAATGCCTTGAACTGTATGTGATTAAGTCCTCTTGATCTGATGAGGTTGATGACACTGACAACTGGGTCAATAACATGCTTGATATTCAAAACAGTTTTTCACAGACTTTCTTGATGAATCACACAGTTAAGTGGTAATAATGTGTGGTCTGGATATTCTGCTTTAAACTTATCACTTATCAATTTTACCAGACCTACATTTTTTCCAGTCAAAGCACGAGCTCCGTCAGTTGTAACACTTGCCATCTTGTTCCGAACTAACCCAGTTCTTTCAATACAGTTAGTAAAAGCATGGCCTGTGGTTGTGTCTTTGAGTGACTCAACACTCAATAACTCTTCAGTGAGTTTGAAAGAAGTGTTTATTCCACGTATAAATATCAATAATTGGGCAGTATCATGTACATCGGTACTCTCATCTAATGCAAGAGACTACCACAAAAATTGTTTACTTGCATCTTGAAGTTTATGCATAACATTGTCACTTATCTTATCAACACGTCTGACCACAGTTCTCCTGATAAAGTAATGTTGTCAGATCTGGTTTTTGTGTGTGTATGTGTTCTGGACACATAATGTTTGCTGCATCTAGTAAACATTCCTTGATGAACTCGCCATCAGAAAATTACTTGTTCTGTTTTACAATTCTGTGTGACAGCACAAGACTAGCTTCAGTTGCAGCATCTTGAATTCAAGACTGTTTAGTGAAAACAGTTTGCTGTTTCTCCAAAGTTTTCACCAACTCAAGGCATTTCCTTTCCCTCCCTTGGGTTGTTAAATTGTATCCGACATCGGAATATTTTGTTTGATAATGTCTTTTTAAATTGTACTCCTTGAAGACAGCCACTGACTCACGACACAGCAAGCAAACTGATTTGCTACCAACTTTTATAAAACAGTATGTAGTTGTCCATTCATAATTAAAAACACAGCATTCATCTTCAATCTTACGTTTGTTATTGACACTCATTTTTTAAATAAAATTCGAACAGTTAGAACTGTACAAAACTTTAAAACGGAAATGAAACAAAACCTACTTCCGGCTGTGTGTGAAAATAAAATATTCGGAAAACAAGTAGTAAACTCAGAATAAATTTCAGAAGTATATCAAGACTACTACAACAAATAAATTAATTTGAACATTGTAAATGTGGAAATAATTGAAACAGCAAAAGACTTTTAATTTAATATTTTCTTGCAAGATAAATCATTTTATTCACCGGAGAAATATCTGTTTTTCATAAAATCATCCTTATTACATTTTTCATGTCAATAAATATTTCTCCATATAATAATCGATAAATTCGCATTTTAGCATAACATGGTTACAAATGTTGCTGTATGTAGCCAGGGGCCGGGTAGGGGTGAGCGCCCAACCTTGCATAAATACCCCAATGGCTCGTGCATTCATCACCTATGCAGCAGAAGTCCAACTTCTGGCCTTCTCGTGGCGGAACTGTTTTAACTAACGGGAGAAGGGACGGCGGCGAGTCTCTGTCGCCAAGAAATATCCAGAACGCTCTAGATGTGTATGCTCGTACGTGCATGCGCAGATATGTGTGTGCGTGCCTATACACCTAAGCTCGAGTAAGACCACAGTCTGCTCTAGCAAAGGAAAGGTGCTGAATAAAGAGGCAACCAGCCAGGAGGCGCACCACAGAAATCAGGATGCCACCAATCACACGCAATGAAATATGTCGACTACGGCTAAATGTTACGGTGCTCGCCCTACTTTGGACTCCCAGGCAGGTGCAGTGCTGGGCCATATGCCTCGAAAGAGTCCAAACACAACTACTGGAGGTCTTTCTCAGATGTCCTGTGGAGCCAGGGGACCTGAGAATAGAGCGTCTGGCCATACCAAACAAAGACTAAAACTAATGCACTGGAATGCGGAGGGATTCAGCTAAAAAACAATAGAACTAGAAAACATCTTGGACAAAGAAAAGGTAAGTGTATGTTACTGGCAAGAAACTCACCTCAATGAAAACGAAATGATGTCTTGGAAATTGCCAGTATTAAGGACACTACTTTCTGAACTTAGCAACCAGCATAAAGTCACCATACAGTGGATACCATCCCACTGTGGAGTACCCGGAAATGACAGAACTGATCGATTGGCTAAGGAAGGAGCAAAAGAAGAACAGCCTGATGTGCCCGTTACCACCAAAAGAAAAGAATGATCAAATCAGTCAGAAAGCCACCAAAACCTGCTCAAGACGACTACCACGTTATGGACAGACCAGAACAAGTCATTATTCTGCTCCTCAGAACAGAACACAATAGATTACGCAACCACATGTATACAAGATTCAAGAATGGTGAATCAGCCATGTGCACATGTGGATTATCATCGCAGACAGCAGAGCACATACTCAAAGACTGCCCAAATTACAACATTTCTAGGCTAACCTTCTGGCCAAGAGAGACGACAGTGGAAGATAAACTCTATGGACTGCTGAGTGAACTAAAAAGGACAGTTAAATTCACACAAGAGGCAACATTGCAGTTATAGTATTTAAGGCGAACGAAAGAAGAAGAAGCATTACATTATGAAGGCCAAGGACTGTTTACAAAAATTGATAATTAGAAAGAAATCTTATCAAAAATATTGAAACAATCATAACGGTACATGAAATTCTTTAAAATTCAACAAAATAACTTAAAAACAAAGTAAAAATTATTATTCCTAAATGCCCTCGCGGGCCGCATAAAATCAGGTGGCGGGCCACATGCGGCCCACGGGCCGTAGTTTGCCCACCCCTGCCATAGAGTATATTGCTGGTGAAGGTCACACACAAGCGTTTTATATGGCCAGGAGCCGCTGTGTTACAATAGACTTTATGCAGGCAAGAATAGCAAGATATCTGAAATATTGTGACTGTCAACTGTAATAAATTGGTTAGTCCCATAACATCATTTTCTGGTGTCATGTAACTTTATGCTCTGTTGATGTTACCGCATGGTTTAATGTCACTTTAGGATGTATTGATTTTGATATGTAGAGTTGTGTCATGTTATGGTATATTGATGTTACTGTGTGGAGTCATACAACTTTAGGTTATCTTGATGTTACTGTATGGAGTTCTTATAACTAGTTTATCTTGATGTTACTGTATGGAGTTCTTATAATTGTAGTTTATGTTGATGTTACTTTATGGAGTTCTTATAACTGTAGTTTATGTTTTAAGTTACTGTATGGAGTTCTTATAACTGTAGTTTATGTTGATGTTACTGTATGGAGTTCTTATAACTGTAGTTTATGTTGATGTTACTGTATGGAGTTCGTGTAACTTTAGATTATGTTGATGTTACAATATCAAGTTATGTAACTCTATGTTAATATACAATATGGAATCACTGAACTGTGTTTGTGAAAGCTTGTAGCAAATCACGCAAGTTTTCATTCTAATTTTACTGTAATGCAAGTTGTTATGCTGGACATAATGTTACTGTAATGCAAGTTGGTATGCTGGACATAATGTTACAGTAATGCAAGTTGGTTTGCTGGACATATATGTTACTATGACACATCTGCTCACAGGCCAGTATTATTTATGGTTGTAATGATTGACAGTCAGGTGCCAACTCCGGCCTGCCAGGGTCATGCCAGTGCTATGGTTACGTTGTTGTCAATATGTGTTAACTTTGGTGTCTTTATTTGAACATGTGAATGTTGATTTCTGGTGATAATTTTATTAAATAACGCTGTTGTTAATTGGTTATTTGGTAACATTATATCATCATTATCAAGTTTCACATTGAGGGTCAGCTGTATGAGCGTGGCAGACTAGAATCAAGAGAAATCATAAATAACACATCTCACCTGTGGATGTTCTTCCCCTGGCTAGTCTTGCATCAACTTATCTTACAAGCAAAACCTCAGCACATCACGTGTGTCGGAATTCCTTGGGTAGGTTTTCCCATTTTGGAATTTGTCAAGAGGTCAAGAAGTCCTGGTTTCAGCGATTATAGATGTCACACATGACCGTACATGCTCCAGTTGAGGTGAGGTCAGCCTGGCAGAGTTCCAGGTGAATAAACCACAAGTTGTGTGATTTGTATTTTATTTTGTGTTTTTGTACCTGATGAAGTTGGTTATAATTTCACTGAAATGTCAGACATCAAATTTTTTTAAGTTTATTGTTTTTTTTTTCGGGATTTGAGATTTAAATATTGAGCACAACCCACTACTGGCAACGCTGATCGTATTCTGGTTATGAACCTAAGGCCTATCCACGTCAATGTGGAAGCACTAGACTCAAGTTTCACTCTCGTTTGAACTCATCAGTAGTGCATATCCTTCACCGGATCCAGAAACAAACCCCGGATCACTGATGTGTGGAGCGGGTGTGTAAACACTAGACCATGCGGCACATGCTGGACACTGCCAAATTATCACAACAGAATATCACGTCACCCATTATTCACTGGCACAGTAATTAATTATTATGGGGTGACTCTTTGCTGTGATTTTGGAACTGCGACTAACTAACTGTCAGAAGTCAATTATTTCTCACACTGGTGTTTAGTTATGGGTGAAGGTTCAGTTCCCTTATACTCCAGATTCCAGAGAGAAAACTCGGGACAAATGTCTTGTATAGGCTGCTCAAAGACCTAATCCCTGGATACTCAAGCACACAACTGGAAATGGCTCGTTAGATTGTAAAAGTAGCTCGTCTTGGTATTCCCCAAGGAGTGGGAAGGAGGAGGTTAGATGCCAAGATTTACATCTGTTAATGGATTACTAGGCAGGGCAGGTTTCCTTCCTGACAATCTTCCCTCCCTGGTTAATATAACGAGCCCCCCACCAAGGTACGCATACATAGTTACGTACACTTGGAAATAATTAAGAGAGAACTATGTGTTAAAACAAACTACTGAATTTATTGTCTATCAATAATCATTGAAAAGATGATGCTATTGAACTGATGACTTGCATGAAGAAAGACATTCACATTTATGTATTGATGACAAGCATGTAAATAACTTCTCAGGTTACTGGTATCTGGTCTGGATCTGTGGTAGGATTACAGGTGAGATGTTGCCTTGAATCAGCCAAGTCAGTGTTCTGTGTGAGTGCCAGTCTTTGCTACACCAGGTCCTCCTCATCACTGAACAGGAATTGGTATCCTGGTGCGCTGGTTGAGAGCTTGAAATAGATCATCAAGAGGAATTGAATGTCTTAAGTCCATGTCATTCATTCAGACACAAGGTTTCTTTGCAGCCGCTCCAACAACAAAGTTGTTTCAGCAGATTAAGTGTTCAGTGGTGTTAATACAAGAGTGTCTAATCTTCGGGCTTACTTGCCGGTGATAAGTCTCTGCATCAGCCTCATGTGAATTATGATGAACGCACTTGTAATGGTTATGCACACCATATACCTGTTACCTAGTTGGGGTACTGTATATACCACTACACCTCTGCTTCAAACACAACAATGATAATATCATATAACATAAGGGGTGATTAGTGGTGTCTTTGATTTCTTGTGGAACATTGTTCCTCAACTGAGCGGCAGAGTATGCTAAGCTTGTGTTGTATAAATCTATGAGGGATATACATATGTACCGGCGGCTTTAAAGGCTTACAAGGACACTAACCTATCAATCATCTAGGTTTAGGGACATGAAGTATGTTTAATCGTTCGCTATGTCTTGCGTTATATTTAAACAATGGTGCAGTAAGAATAAACATAACATACATTCAATATATAATGAATATAATAACAGTTATGCAATGAAACATAATTAAACATATGCATAGAAACATTAAAATATGCACAGAAACATGAAAATATATATAACATGATATTCCTGCTTGTACAGTAAGCATGGAATAGTAATACAACTGTATACAGAAAAATGAGAAAATAATAGTTCTCCTTGAAGTAACATACATCAAACAGACACCATGAAAGTTAGCATGAATCTGTCATTACTTAGCCACTAGTAGCTAGGAATTAAAAGAAATATAGCATAGTAATACATGTATGACTATATATAGAACAATGGGAAATAATGTTGTTGTTGTTATTTGTCCATCAAGAATGATGATGACCATTCATTTCATCCTGTGGGGTTGAAGGTATGGAGCCGTGGGTTCTAAGATGGCTGATAAGGCCTATTTTGGCTCGAAATGTTCTTTGACAATGTGGGCAAAGAATGCTTGACGTTTCTGGAGGAGGATTTCCTGCAGTGGTTTTTCTGTCCTGCCTTTTCTTCACAGCTCTTGCAGTCCTGGTTGCCTCACATATGACTGCACCCTTGCGTAATTATGCACGCAAAATGCACGTTGAAAATGGGAAATAATAGTTCTCATTGAAATGACAATACATTGGACAACGCTGTGAAAGTCCGCAAATGTAAAGACTCGTTACTTAGCTGAATATTTACTAGAAATTAAAGTCATTAGGAAATTCTAAACAGTATAAGAATCATTACTTATCGATAAGTGATATTTAAACATAAAAATACATTTTTATTTACCTGATTCTTCCAATAGACAAATCTAATGGAGACTTTTCAGGTTCTAAATTTTATACAGGTTCTTATCTGTTATCAACCTTTTGATCTTCTGATCTTGCGGTTAGCGCATAGTGTGGGGTCTCAGTCATCCAGCCGCGGGTATGTTCTCACCACAGTCCGTTTTCCCTGAGTCTGACATTCACTCTTGATGTTGGCTAGTTCACACTTTTCATCTGTTTCCCTGGGTCATTATAGTGTTTTTTTTTTGGTTGCCTCAATATAAAATTCAATATCTCAGTAACCAACTGAGGGAAAATGATGAGATTTAGCATATAACCTTATAATTATGTCCACCCAACACAACATTTTTTGTTCTGGAGATTGTACAGCAGATTTCAATGTTTGTTTATATGCGGTATATATTTTATGTCCCCCGCATTCATTCCATCATTTTAAGAGTATTACCGCTTCAGCAAGACACACCCCTGCTGTTTTTGAATTTTGTCTGCGGGGTTTTCGCTTTTGGCAGACTGAGGGAATTTATATGGGGTAGTTCAGAGGTGTCGTCAAACTGTGGGTTCTTTCATGAAACGTGATTATATAAATAAACTAGCTGGCTCGGCCCGGCTCCTGGCGGGGATCTATTTATCTATCTATCTATTTAACCTACCTACCTGCCGGCCGGCCGACCGACCGACCTACCGATATCTATCTATCTATCTATCTAATCTATCTGCCTGTCTGTCTGCCTACCTGCCGGCCGACCCACCCACTGACCAACCGGCCCACTGACTGACCCACCCACCTACCTTTCTGCCTACCTACCTATCTACCTTTCTGTCTGTCTGTCTATCTGTCTGTCTGTCTGTCCGTGCTATTACATATTGATAAAAGTTACTGGAAAAAACGTCAGGACCATGTGTTGAAAGAGGAAGAGGACTATTGGAGAAAGGATGGATTGAATTTTTTTCAACCGAGAGCAATCATCAACCTACTGGAATCGTCCGACACAGATTAAGGTCTGAGCAGATCACAGACCTTAATCTACGTACACACTGGGATATTTTGCTCCAACTATTCAGACGAATTGCAGGCCTTAAACATTACAGCATCAGCTGAAGAAACAAGAAGGAAATGAAAAATAAGGGAAGAAATATATTCCTTCTACTTTCCTGTTAATTTACAAATTATTTACCCCGTGCCTCTGTAAATTCTCTGTCTTTACTAATATACATTGCACCCCTCTCGGGATTATCCATGGTGAAGTGGTCAAGCCGTCTGACTCGGGCTCCGAAGGTTGTATGTTCGATTCCGGGCCGGGTCCTTCATTTCACAAGTGCATTTTTTCGGAGACTCCCGAGGGTCGTCGCCGGAGCTACGGAGTTCGTGCTTTGTGCGACGCTTTCCGCGCTGTGGAAAGAAACTGAGCCATATGGGATAAAACCCGGTGCAATGCAGCCGATCCTGTCGATTTTAAGCTAGTTCTTTCATTGCATCCACTCCCATACGAATCCGGATAGGCCTTTGTGTGTCATCAGAATTTGCAGGTCTCCCATTACCGTCAAAATAACTTTGTTAGCAAGAAATCACTAGTTGTTCAGCAAAACATCAAAGGAATGTTGCCGCTTTCAATGATTTAAGTTGTTTTTGGACCTATCAAAGACATATTCCTTGGGTGGGGGTAAATATAAGACGGCTGGAAAAATTTCATAACGATGCAACAGACAGTTTTCAAAATAATTGATCGTGAATGAAGGCAAACAAATGTGGACATACTATAATTTTGCAGCGCTGTGTGAACCGGGGATACGTTTTTCGGCATTTGATTTGCTGCTGAAAACTCCCAACTTAATACAGACTACACCTTATAACGTCTCTCGCTGATGAACGGATGGCCTTGTATGGTTTCAAATTTGAGATTTTTCAAACATAGAAACCAAAAATACGTTAGCTTTGTGTAGCGGCAAATTTTGCGTCAGATTTTTAACCGCTGAGGAGTGGCTTGAAGGTTTTATTCCTCTCATTTATCCTTCCTCCTTAATTTTTAATACTTTCTTGTTTGTCCATCGTGATAGAAGACTGAGCAAATTATTTGGTATGAAATCCGGGCGTCCCATTACACTAACAATCTGACTAACTAACGAACAATGAAATGCCCAAAACCTGTATAAGAATTATGACCAACCTAGGCTTACTCCCACAGTCCACAAGGGATGTTGATTACCACACACACGCAAACACAAGCATGTGCATGCACACACAATGCAATCATGTTCTTATACATGTGTACACACACACACACACACACACACACACACACAAGAATACATCAACAGTAGAGTAGATGTAACTGTCAATGTTAGCTATGTTGTACACAGAACACTGGTCGGATGTTAAACATCATTAGTTTATTGACATACAGCATTACCTGGATGTTATACAACATAATACAACTTTAGCTGCTGGTTGTACAGTATTAAGCTGGGTACACATGTGGATGTTAACCAACATTATTTTGTTTAGACACAACATTACTTAGATGTCATACATCTTTAGTTGCTGCTTGTACAATATATGCTAGGTACACACATGAATGTTAGACAATATTGGTTTGTTTACACACAACATTACTTGAATGTTTACATACAACATTACTTGGATGTTATACAACAATAAATTAGATGTTATACATCTTTAGTTGCTGCTTGTACAATATATGCTAGGTACACACAAGGATGTTAGACAATATTAGTTTGTTTACATGCAACATTACTTGGATAAAGAGTGCAGTGAGTACACATTGTGTGCACACATTGACTCCTAGTTATACAACATTAGTAAGGTGTGTATTAACAAACATCATGAGTACAACATTGGGTGTAAAAATAGATGTAAAAGACCAGTTCTCACGTCTGGAGGCAGAAAGGATCCTGCCGCCACATGGGGCATGCTGGACACATTGGGCTAGACCGCGGCTTGTATACATCGGCTCACGCCCGGTGTGTGATGTGGTCAGTATCGTGCTGGGTCGTCCAGGTTGAATGTTTCCTCATTGGGGTTTCAAACACGTGACCACAGGTCAGATAGGGAAACAGGGTAGACAGGTCAACATGGGGCAGACAGGGAAACCTGGGCAGACATGGGGTACACAGGGAAACATGGGGCGGACAGGGAAACCTGGGCATACATGGGGTAGACAGGTCAACATGGGGCAGACAGGGAAACCTGGGCAGACATGGGGTAGACAGGGAAACATGGGGCGGACATGGACATACAGGTCAACATGCCATGTAAAGGTTCTTTACTTGCCACAACTGATGTTTGAGACAAACGTTCATCATCCTATGCTGGCCCGTTGCATGTTCAACATTCTCTAAATGATGTATCCAGAGATAACCTATTCAAGCACAGAAAACAAGCACCCGCCATGGAGTTGATAGGGTAGAGTACGCCATTGAGGATTGGAATTACGAATGTAGAAGGAAACCTTCATTTAATGTCAGACAACACCTACACTACAACTGCAATTAATGAGACGCCCCAGCGCTGGCGTGATGTTCCTCCTCATCTGAGTAAATCTCTTCACCGTCTGCCCGTTCCTCTTTGCGGTCGCCTACAATCTTGCCTTCCCCAGTTATCGGAGGTGGGAGGAGAATGTTGACGGCAGCACCGGGATCTGGGAATCAAATACATGGTCCATCAGTTGCCTTGCCAGCACAGTGTCGCATTGTATACCACCTGTCTTGTGTGAATTCAGCACAATATGGTGTAGAGATGTGGTATGCACACTCAACATTATAATATGGTGGGGGGATGTGTTATATACACTCAACTTTATAATATTGTGGGGATACGTGTTATGTACACTCAACCTTATAATATTGTGGGGAGATGTGTTAATGTACACTCAACATTATAATATGGTGGGGGGGGGGGATGTGTTATATACACTCAACTTTAAAATATTGGGTGTGGGGGGGGGGGGGAATACGTGTTGTGTACATTCAACTTTATAATATTGTGGGGAGATGTGTTATGTACACTCGACTTTATAATACGGTGCGGGTCCATAAAATATGCAGTCAGCATTATAGTATGTTGTGGACATTATAGTATGCTGTGGACCTTGTAGTATGATGTGGACATTAGAGTATGTTGTGGACATTATACATTATAGTATGTTGTGGACATTATAGTATGTTGTGGACAATATAGTATGCTGTGGACACTATAGTATGTTGTGGACATTATAGTGTGTTGTGGACATTATAGTATGTTGTGGACATTATAGTATGTTGTGGACATTATACATTATAGTATGTTGTGGACATTATAGTATGTTGTGGACATTATAGAATGTTATGGACATTATAGTATGTTGGGGACATTATAGTATGTTGTGAACATTATAGTATGTTGTGGACATTATACATTATAGTATGTTTTGGACATTATAGTATGTTGTGGACATTATAGTATGTTGTGGACATTATACATTATAGTATGTTGTGGACATTATAGTATGTTGTGGACATTATACATTATAGTATGTTGTGGACAATATAGTATGCTGTGGACATTATAGTATGTTGTGGACATTATAGAATGTTATGGGCATTATAGTATGTTGGGGACATTATAGTATGTTGTGGACATTATAGTATGTTGTGGACATTATACATTACAGTATGTTGTGGACATTATAGTATGTTGTGGACATTATAGAATGTTATGGACATTATAGTATGTTGTGGACATTATAGTATGTTGTGGACATTATACATTATAGTATGTTTTGGACATTATAGTATGTTGTGGACAATATAGTATGCTGTGGACATTATAGTATGTTGTGGACATTATAGAATGTTATGGACATTATAGTATGTTGGGGACATTATATTTATAATATGGTTGTGGACTATGTTGTGGACATTATAGTATGCTGTGGACATTATAGTATGTTGTGGACATTATAGTATGTTGTGGACATTATACATTACAGTATGTTGTGGACATTATAGTATGTTGTGGACATTATAGAATGTTATGGACATTATAGTATGTTGGGGACATCATAGTATGTTGTGGACATTATACATTATAGTATGTTTTGGACATTATAGTATGTTGTGGACAATATAGTATGCTGTGGACATTATAGTATGTTGTGGACATTATAGAATGTTATGGACATTATAGTATGTTGTGGACAATATAGTATGCTGTGGACATTATAGTATGTTGTGGACATTATAGAATGTTATGGACATTATAGTATGTTGTGGACATTATACATTACAGTATGTTGTGGACATTATAGTATGTTGTGGACATTATAGAATGTTATGGACATTATAGTATGTTGTGGACATTATACATTATAGTATGTTTTGGACATTATAGTATGTTGTGGACAATATAGTATGCTGTGGACATTATAGTATGTTGTGGACATTATAGAATGTTATGGACATTATAGTATGTTAAGGACATTATATTTATAATATGGTTGTGGACTATGTTGTGGACATTATAGTATGCTGTGGACATTATAGTATGTTGTGGACATTATATTTATAGTATGTTAAGGACTTTATATTTATAGTATGTTGTGGACATTATAGTATGTTGTGGGCATTATAATATGTTGTGGGCATTATAGTATGTTGTGGGCATTATAATATGTTGTGGGCATTATAGTATGTTGTGGACATTATAGTATGTTGTGGGCATTATAATATGTTGTGGGCATTATAGTATGTTGTGGGAATTATAGTATGTTGTGGGAATTATAGTATGTTGTGGACATTGTAGAATGTTGGGGGAATTTTAATATGTTGTGGGCATTATAATATTCTGTGGGCATTATAATATGTTGTGGGCATTATACTATGTTGTGGGCATTATAATATGTTGTGGGCATTATAATATGTTGTGGGCATTATAATATGCTGTGGACTTTATAGTATGTTGTGGGCACATCTACTGTATTATGTAAAGTCAAAGTCAAGGGCGCTTTTACACATGAGAGGCGTCTTGGCATATGGTGTGTTACATATGTTGAACCCCTTTAAACAGTAGACAATGTGTTACATATGTTGAACCCCTTTAAACAGTAGACAGTGTGTTACATATGTTGAACCCCTTTAAACAGTAGACAGTGTGTTACATATGTTGAACCCCTTTAAACAGTAGACAGTGTGTTACATATGTTGAACCCCTTTAAACAGTAGACAGTGTGTTACATATGTTAATGTGGTTCTATTAGCTTGATCGCTTGGCAATTCTGGCGCTGCGGCGAAATAGTTACGAATGCAGTTCTTCTTCTTCTTCTTCTTCTTCTGCGTTCATCCGGAGTTTTTTTTTTTTTCGGATGTGACTGCGTTGTGCCTGTTTACAGCAGAGCTGCGTTCTTGCGCCGTTAGGCCGACACATCCGACTTCTGCGGGCATTTGTTGACCGGGTTAACCTTCCTGGGGGTTTCTTAGGACGTTTGACTCTCACTGTTGTTGTGTTATCCCCCATCCTAGCTGGCCCATATATAACAGCCAAAGACATCCTGGTCAGCCCTCAAGGGAAGGCAGGGGCAGACCATGGGCATTCCCCGCCATCCAAGGAGGCTTCCATAATTTCAGAGCCAACACACAGCGCTCTGGTACTGGGCTCACCCAAGGAATCGTCACGTCCTGCACATGACTGCTTAGCCTCACTTCCGTATATTGGGCCTTCCGCTCACCATAGGCTGTTCTTCCGGAAACCAGAAGAATGCAGTGTGCAGATGACATCCACACAGTGAGCTTTCGATTCGGACTTTCCGCGTAATGGATTTGCTATCCGAGCAATATTCCATTTCGTGCAACTATGGCACTTTTTCCACCTTTTATGAAGCCCACACAGTGAGCTTTTGATTCGGACTTTCCGCGTAATGGATTTGCTATCCAAGCAATATTCCATTTCATGCCTCTGGGAGGCTTTTGTAACCGACATACCTGTGGTATGAAGTGTGGCAGTCTGAATACTTCTTCATACACCTTTAAATGTCAACCTGTATGTAGTTAAAGTAAGCTGCGGTCAACTTGAGCTTGTTGATATCTCTATAGAGCTTGTCCTCAAATGAAGCAGGTGTGGACCACAATATCTTTCTCTGTTCTGCATATATTGGGCAATCCTGCAGCAAATGTTTTGCTGTCATTTTTCCAGTTCGACAATTACATTCATCGGTATCTCCTATCTTTAGTTTATTGAACAAGTGGTATTTCAGCCTGTTATGTCCAGTGCGGAGTCTGAAGATTGCTACTTGTTCTCTTCGGTCGAGTTTGTAATATGCATCATCCTTCTGGTGACTTGGATGCTCTGATTCCCATCTGGTTCTATAAGTGCTTTTTATCAACCTCTTTGCCTCATTATAGGTTATGTCTATGTCAGGCTGTGGTAGTCGTCCGCCCTCTTTTGCCAGTCTGTCAGCCTCTTCATTTCCAGGTATACTGCAATGTGATGGGATACACTGTATTACAACTTTTTTGGATTTCTGGCATAGACCATGCAGTGCTGCTCTTAGGTCAGCTATTTCTGTGCTGTTATTGCTCTTCAGTATTGAGACAGCTGACTTTTCATCTGTGAAGATAGCTATTTGCTTCTCTTTATTTTCCTCCATCAATAGCATTTCTGCTGCAGTTTTCAGAGCCTCTACCTCCGCTTTGAAGTTACTTGAAAACTTTCCAGTTGCCACTGAATTTGTTTTTTTTTTCACTCCATTTTTTAAATTTAGGAGAATTCCTCCTCCTCCATTCTCTACTGAATATTTGGCTGATCCATCTGTATATGCATGGGTCCAATTGCTGCTTGGGTAATGTTCTTTTATGTCTTTTAGGGTTATTTCTCTTCTTTCGGTTTTATGCTGAGTGTTCTTTTTCTCAATACCAGGAATGTTTTCTGTCATCTCAGGCAGTTGCTGCTGTCTCCAAGCTGGGAACTTGTCTGCATTGTAAATGGGTTTGACTGTTGATATGTTAAGTATGGGATCTGCCCTAATCTTTCGTTTTGCAGTTTCTACAAAGTTGCTACGCTTCAGTCTTCCCTTTCCAAAACCACTAAACCTTTTATACATAGGGTGGTCTGTCAATCTTCTAAATTTTTCTGCTTGTTGCTGGGTTCTGCTATCTCTTCTATCCTGCATTGGTTGTAAACAAGTGATCTTTTCTAGTTCATTAATAGGCGTTGTCTTCAGGCTTCCAGTTATGATTAGCATTCCTTGATTTTGGACTCTACTTATTTTGTTAAAGTTTGACTTAGCTGCTGTTGCCCAAGCTGCAATGCCATATTCCAGTACTGGCCTCACCCGTCCAGTATATAACTTCTTGAGAAATTTCTCATCTGCTCCCCACGTTGTACCAGCAAGCTTTTTCATGATTGCCATTCTTTGCCTTGCTCTTGTTCGATTTTTCTCAACCTGTGTTTTCCATGTCAGGCGACGATCAAAAGTGACTCCTAGATAGTTTGGATTTTCTTAATGGCGCCATATTTTTCCATTCAATACCAGCTTAGGTTGCTGAGTTTTATTTGAGAGGGAGAACACTGTGCATGTTGTTTTCTCCTCACTTATCTTCACTAGCCATGATTTTGACCAGTCCTCTAGCGCTAATAGGGCTTGCTGTATTCTGCTGTTAGCTGTACTAATATATTCTTCAGATGTCCATATGGCTAGGTCATCTGCAAAGGATGATGTTTGTACTCTGGCTGGAAAATTTTTCGTGATGTTGTTTATGTATGCTAGGAATAATGTTGGTGAAAGAACTCCTCCTTGGGGGACACCTTGCTCCAACAGCATCATTTTGCTGGTTTGTCCTTGTACTTTTGTCCTGGCAGTTCTGTTCTCAAGGTAGTGGCTGATCCATTTGTACATTTTCCCACAAACATGCATTTTTTGCAGTTTTACTTTCAGTCCTTCCTTCCATACTTTATCAAATGCTTTTTCTAAATCTATCCAGACCGCTAGTGTGTGCTTTTTCTCTTGGAAGGCATCCTCTATTTCCTGAGCTATATAGGTTATTTGATCTTCAGTGGATCTGTACTTTCTGAATCCTGCTTGGTGTGGTGTTAAGAGTTTCTTTTCTTCCAGATGCCATGATAGCCTGCCATTGATAATGCGTTCCATTAATTTTCCTACACAGCTAAGTAGACTGATAGGTCTATGGCCATTTGGTTCTTCCAGGTCTTTTCCTTTCTTTGGGACTGGTATTAGTATAGCTTCCTTCCATGCCTGTGGGACTATTCCCCTCTTCCAGCTGTAATTTAGGACTGCTAGTAGTTTCTTTTTTGCCTTAGTGCCTAGTCCTATTAGCATTTCATTTGTGATTCCATCCTTTCCTGGTGATTTCTTCTTATTTAGGGTATTCATTGCCCGTTCCATTTCTTCCATTGTTAGATTTGCCATCATATATTCTGCTGCTGTCTCTGTATTACTATGATGTGTCTGTTTATCTTTGATTGCTTTCTTCTGTTCGGTTGTAATATCAATGTGGTTTGCACTGGCATAGTGTTCCATTAATGCATTTGCAGCCTTTTTTTCCTGTAAGCAAGACATTTCCTTGTTTAATTGTTATTTGTTTGTTTCTAGGTCCTTCATTGTTCATGGCTTTCACTAGTTTCCATAGTTTGTTTCCATCCCTGTCAAAATTAAGGTTTTCTGTTTTTTCCCTCCAACAATCTCTTGTTGTTTGATTTACTGTTCTTTTATATTTTGCTGAGATGGCTTTGAGAGAGATGTTCGCTTCAGTTGTTTGTTCTCTCTCTGCGGTCTTCCTGGCATCTTCAACTTTGTCCTTCAAAATTTGTAGTTCTTCAGTCCAGTATGGTTTGTAATTTTTCCTCGCTCCTCTTGGAATAGACTCAGTGGCTGCCTGTATTATTGCTCTGTTTAGACTTTCCACCATTTGCTTCATGTTGCCATATCGTGTATTTATGTTTTCACAATATTTGTCTGTTAGTATGGCAAATCTGTCCCAATCTGCTCGTTTGTAATTCCAGCGGGGCAAAGGCTTTTGCTCCTGTGGAACATACTCCATATTCATTACAAGCTTGATTAGTCTGCCTGCTAATTGGTCAAGCACATGGCGATCGATTTTGTGGAGGATGTCTCCTGTGCAGAAAGCTAAGTCTGGAGTAGAAGTGGTAATCCATCTTCTGGAGTAGAAGCTCGGTGTGTCATCCGCTTTGTTTAGTAGATGGAGATTTGAGTCTATTTCCCAGTCCTCCACTTCATCTCCTCTTTTGTCAGTATCTGGGTATCCCCATCTTTCTGAACGGCTATTAAAGTCTCCGACTATAATGCAATTTGTGTCAGTTATTTTCATGTTTGAGAGTGTAAGATCCTTATCTGCCGGGCTATACAGATTGTAAATTCTTATTTTCACGTCCTTTATCATTATATCAACACCTATAATTTCTGTTTGGTTGTCAGAGATCACAGATACTTCGCTGCAAGGTATTGTATTTCGTGTAAGTATTAGAACTCCTCCTTTGTGTCCTTCGCGGTCGAAACGTGTGGCCTGATATCCTCTGACTGAAAATGTACGCTTGGCGTTGAGGTGTGTCTCTTGAATGCATGCCACATCTATTCTATCTTTATGAAGACGCTGTGTCAGGGAGACTTTCTTGTTATAAACTCCTTCGGCATTCCACTGTAGTATGTTGAGTGTCCGGGGTGTTTGGTCAATAGCTCTTAACCTACTCCTCTGTGCCTTGACTCCACAGCACAGGGGAAGGTGACCACCAGTAGTCATGGGTGGACCCCCTTGAGGCAGGGGGCCCGCCACTATCACCGCCTGATGGGACTTCACGGGATTAGCACCATAACGATTAATTTTCATCTGTGGCATCATGAAATGATAAAGTTACGTTGCACTTCTTTGTCAAGCCTGTGGCTCAGTACATCCGATTTCGACAAGCATTTTTCGGGATGCTTTCCCTAGCCTTTGACTGTCCCCAGTCTACCTACAAGGCAGCAGGTTTGCGCGTCTCTTCGTCTGGTCCCTCTCCCTTGACCTGTCCGGCATGGGTGACCCTACCAGTAGCTGTGCTAAGGTCGGCATAGCTCTCAGGGTCATTGGAACGCGCAAGCCCCTCTACCTCGTCAAGGTGGACGAACGGCAGAGGGGCGAATGCAGTTCGTAATCCCGCAAACCGCGTTCAACACAGCTACGGGCAATTTTGGAAGCAGACTGCCTTGCACTGATTTTAATACAGGCGTAAGGGTACCGGTTGTTCAGAAAGCATTGGCAAACTACTGAACGTAAAAAGTGCTGGAATTGACTGCGAAGTCCTGTTTCGGATATGCAACTGACTTTTAACTTTTGGCAATCAAACATTTGAGAGCTAGCCAACCGATAGTTGAGGACATATACACTGTTGTTTGCTACCAGAGAGTGGCTTCTGGTTTGGACATATACATTGTTGTTTGCCACCAGAGGGTGGCTTCTGGTTGTGAATATATACAGTTGTTTGCCACCAGAGCTTGGCTTCTAGTTGTGGACATATGCTCACCTGTCATTAGCTCACCTGTGTCAGGTATGGACTGCTCAATACTTGCCCGTGAACTACCGGTGTCATTAGCTCACCTGTGTCCGGTATGGATTGGTCAATACCTTCCTGTGAACTACCGGTGTCATTAGCTCACCTGTGTCCGGTATGGATTGGTCAAACTCATCCCTCTTTGAGCTCTTCCAGTTGAGCAGCCGGGTCACACACAGCCGGTCGCCGATCAGCACGTGGTTGGCGAACTTGCCCATCATCCGGTGGGCCACGGCGATCCCGTACTGGACCCTGTTGATGTTGGTGGAGACAGGGTCTTCCAGCACCCGGGAGATGTTGTAGGCCTTGCTGAAGTACTCAGTGGCCTCGTCGTAGTTACCCTGCAGCCAAAGGGGTCGAGAGTCAGAAGGGGTCAGTTGTGAGTAGAGTTCACGCGTAAGGAGGGACTCGATTGTGAGGTGGGACACGGGTGTGAGGGGAAATACGGGTGTTAGAAGGGACACGGGTGTGAGAAAGGAGACACGGGTGTCAGAAAGGACACGTGTGTCAGAAAGGACACGTGTGTCAGAAAGGACACGGGTGTTAGAAAGGACACGGGTGTGAGAAAGAACGCGGGTGTGAGAAGGGACACGGGTGTGAGAAAGGACACGAGTGTGAGAAAGGACACGGGTGTTAGAAGGGACACGGGTGTGAGAAAGAACGCAGGTGTGAGAAAGAACGCGGGTGTGAGAAAGGACACGGGTGTGAGAAAGGACACGGGTGTTAGAAGGAACACGGGTGTGAGAAAGAACGCGGGTGTGAGAAAGAACACGGGTGTGAGGGGGAGGACATGGGTGTCAGGAGAGACACGGGTGTGAGAGGGCACATGGGTGTCAGGAGAGACACGGGTGTGAGAGGGCACATGGGTGTCAGGAGAGACACGGGTGTGAGAAAGGACACGTGTGTGAGAAAGAACACGGGTGTGAGAAAGGACACGGGTGTGAGGGGGGGGGGCATGGGTGTCAGGAGAGACACGGATGTGAGAAAGGACACGGGTGTGAGGGGGGGCATGGGTGTCAGGAGAGACATGGGTGCGAGAAAGGACACGGGTGTGAGGGGGGACACGGGTGTGTGTGTGTGGGAGGGGGGTGCACGGGTGTAAGGAGAGACACGGGTGGGAAAAAGGACACTGGTGTGAGAGGTAATGTCACACATGCGACAACATTCATGCCACGCTTCTGGGTTAACATACTACATGGGTGGGCAATGGAATGCAATTCTCGGGTATACGTGTCAAATGTGTGAAAATATATGCCACGTGTGTGGCTGTGCGTGTAACATGCGTGGACATGCATATCATGTGTATCATTCATTTGTATCGAATACGCATTCTTCATGTCTGCGTACGTGTGTGATGTGTGGGCATTCATGGTGCAGTGTTAGTTAGGTGTGTGGGAATTCATATTTCGGTGTTAATTCTGTGAGCATTGATAATACTGTGTCACGTGTATGTGTGTGTATTAATAGTGTTGTGTGAAACGTCTGGGGTATGCATGGTGCCCTGATATATATATGGGGATATTCACAGCGCAGTGTCCACGCGTGATATTTTCAACGTGCAGTATCATCTAGATGGATATTTACAGTGGTGTGTCATGTGCGGAGGTTTTCGTGGTGTTTAGTCACTTCTGTGTAGATCAGTGATGTTGCGTCTCGTGTGTGAACATTGGTGGTATTACATTCAGGATGTTACATTCACGGTATTACATTCACTTAGGACTGAATATTAAGAAGACACAGATTATGGTCGTCACTGGGAAGAAGGAAATACCACAACGTGATTTACGAGTAAATTGGCATATTCTTAAGCAAGTGAATCGATACAGTTATCTCGGCACAGTAATAACATCTGATGGGAGATGCCTTGAAGAGATTAGAACAAGAATTGCCGTTGCGAAGGTAGCCTTTTGCAAGATGAAAAACATACTGACCAATAAAAAGATATCAATTGAAACGAGAAAAAGAGTGTTGAAGTGCTGCACAGAACTTGTACTTTTGTATGAATGTTAAGTGTGGACAATGAGCAGACAAGCTGAAAAGCATCTGATGGCTGTGGAAATGTGGTTTCTGAGGAAAATGCAAAGAATACCATGGACAGACAGAAAAATCAGTGAACAAGTCCTTCAAGAAACAAATGAAGATCGTAAACTGATTAGAGTCATTAGACTTAGACAAGTCAACATTTTTTGGGCATGTTATGAGAAGAAATGACTTGGAGAGCTTGTTGACAACTGGCAAGATCGAAGGGAAGAGAAGTAAATACCTGGATGGCTTGGCCACGTGGTATGGTCGAGACAGGAGTACGGAGCTGATCCACGACTCTGGTGATCGAGTGAGATGGCAAAACATGACCGCCCACGCTTATCGGCATGGCACATGATGGATGGGTGGAAAACATTCACGGTATTACATTTATGATATTACGGCACGTGTGTGTGAGCATTCGAAATGTTGTATCACATGTGTGTGTGTGTGCGTGTGTGTGTGTGCTTGCGTGCGTGCGTGTGTGTGTGTTGAAGATGTGGTATTATATGTGTGTGTGTGTGTGTGTGTGTGTGTTGAAGATGTGGTATTATATGTGTTTGTGTGTGTTGAAGATGTGGTATTATATGTGTGCGTGTGTGTGTGTGTTGAAGATGTGGTATTATGTGTGTGTGTGTGTTGAAGATGTGGTATTATGTGTGTGTGTGTGTGTGTTGAAGATGTGGTATTATATGTGTGTGTGTGTGTGTGTGTGTGTGTTGAAGATGTGGTATTATATGTGTGTGTGTGTGTGTGTGTGTGTTGAAGATGTGGTATTATATGTGTGCGTGTGTGTGTGTTGAAGATGTGGTATTATATGTGTGTGTGTGTGTGTGTGTGTGTGTGTGTTGAAGATGTGGTATTATATGTGTGTGTGTGTTGAAGATGTGATATTATATGTGTGTGTGTGTGTGTGTGTGTGTGTGTGTTGAAGATGTGGTATTATATGTGTGCGTGTGTGTGTGTTGAAGATGTGGTATTATATGTGTGTTTATCTGACCTACCACGGAGTTGCAGACATTGCCCAGGTTGTAGCAGGCCAGGCAGTACTCCCGCTCCAGGCCCGTCCTCTCCGTCAACTCCACGAACCGTTTGAGGAACTCCACACTCTTCTCCTTGTTGCCCTGTCTGAGTGAGTAGCATAACACCGACAATCATAGCTGGATGAGTCAATCATGCAGCCACCAACAATCATAGCTGGGTGAGTCAATCATGCAACCACCAACAATCATAGCTTGTTGAGTCAATCATGCAGCAACCTTCAATCGTAGCTGGATGAGTCAATCATGCAACCACCAACAATGTTAACTGAATCAGCAAACATGCAACTATCAGCAATCATAAATAAATAAGACAACATACAACCATCAATAATCATAACTGAGTCAGCCAACATACAACGTTCATAAATGAACCAGTTAACATACAACCGAACATCAACCATACCTACCACGGAGTTGCAGACATTGCCAAGACATACATACACGTGTACACATGTGTGTGTGTGTGTGCGCATACACTCTCTCTCTCTCTCTCTCTCTCTCTCTCTCTCTCTCTCTCTCTCTCTCTCTCTCTCTCTCTCTCTCTCTCTCTCTCTCTCTCTCTGAATATTCAGCCTGCAGAAATGGAACTGGATATCAACTGAGAAACCATCTCAAGAAAAATTAGAAAAGCTATCCAACTCCTGAAGGTTGGTAAAGCTGTTGGTCCAGATGGTATCTCAACAAAAGCTGTTAAAGCCAGTTTAAACAAATCAACTGAATTACTGCATAAATTATTTGGCAGTCTGGGAGAATAAAGAAGGGGGGGGGGGGTGGCTGCGTGGTCTCGAGGTATGGTGTCCGCCTCGAGTGCTGGAGGTCCCGGGTTCAAGCCCCAGTGATGACCGGGATTTTTTCTCGTGGACTTCTAGTAATAAAATTTCCCCTGGTGTCTGGGTAGTGAGATCGGACGCCCGTGTGTATTATTGCGCACGTAAAAAACCCCTTGGCAGTTGAAAATCGAAAAAGAGTAGCCTAACGGCCCTGCCAGGGCAAAACTTAGAGTTAAAAATATACTATATATATATTCAGGATCCTCGCCAGTGCTACGGAGTTCATGCACTGAGCTGAGTTTCTCCAGACTCAGGTTTGAGGTAGGAGGAGAACGGAGCACGTATGGATTAAACCCGCGTGTCGTGATGTTGATCCATCGACTAAACTAAACTAAACTAAACCATACCTACAACGACATATCAAGATACAAACTAACAACTAACACATACTCAACATTTGTTCTTTTATTTTCTGGTGTCATTGACAACTGCAACGACAAGACACAAGCTGAACATGTGTTCTTTTGTTTTTCTGTGTGACTGATACATCTCACGACAAGAACGAAGGCCGCTATATAAGCTATTCTGTTTACACCAGATCTCACTAACTACATGTGAACACTTATATCTGTGTCATCATCTGCTAGATTATATTAACAGACCAAAAACAGTAATGTGGAGCTCACGGAGAGACGCTGGAGTTAGGTCGGACACACACTGAGATCACCAGAGAATTGCATAACTGGACACGCCTTAGTCTGGAACCCACAAGGTAAATAGCGGGATACATAAAGACTCTCGGAGAAGAGAATTACAGACACAGATGGATAATATTGGGAGAACGTGGAGGGAGCTGTGGAGATAGAGTCAGATAGGATAGTTCTACGTGGTTTGGATAAGGACCTATGTCCCAATGATGGACACGAGGCAGAAGAGGTAGGACACTAATAACAGTGAGATGTGTAGGTACAGCACACCCACGGACACTGGGCTGACATCTGCCAACAATGAGATGTGTATATGTGTAGGTACAAAACACCCACGGACACTGGGCTAACATCTGCCACCAATGAGATGTGTATATGTGTAGGTACAAGGCACCCACGTACACTTGGGCTGACATCTGCCAGCAACGAGATGTGTAGATACAACACACTCAAGGACAGTGGGCTGACATTTCCCAACAATGAGATGTGTATATGTGTAGGTACAACACACCCATGTACACTTGGGCTGACATCTGCCAGCAATGAGTTGTCACGATGTTCTCCAATGCCTCTCTTGTCATCACATGACCAAACAAAGCTGTTTGTCTCTTTCTTATTGTTGTATATAATGTTCTAGTTTCATTAGCCTCTTTCAGTCATTCGCTGTTTGTTACTTTGGCAGTCCAAGGAATTCGCAACATTAGTCTCAGAAACCACATTTCTGTTGCTTCCAAGCTCTTCCTAATTTGTTAATTAAATTCAAAGATTCACATCCATACAGCAAAACAGGTTCTATATAGGACTTCAGCACTCTCTTTCTTACATTCAATGATAGTGTCTTATTGCATAAGATATTCTTCATTTTCTTAAATGCAGCTTTTGCTTGCCCTATTCTGCTCTTAATCTTTAAATAATCCTCCTTAGACCATAGGTATTTAAAACTGTCCACTTGGTGGGGGGAAAAATGTCCCCTTCTATCTCTATTTCACATTTGAGTGTCACCTTCTTCTTTGATACCAAATTGCGTACAAGCCTGTGGTACAATGGTGGGGTAAAACCGTGTTCGATCATAATGGGCCATCAACAAGTAATCTTACATATGTAAACTAGTTGTCACAGAAAAACTACAATTTTGGCGACTTCGACGTCACGTACCTGGCATAAATCTTGGCGATCGCGTCGCAGGCCTGACCCATCAGCTCGCTGTCGCTGTCTCCATGGCAACTGTTGTAGAAGGTGTACATGTGCTGGCAGAAACATTCATTGCTGGGTTAGTGGAGCCAAGTTTGAACCAACATTCTCATTACAGGTACGGTAAAGAGCCAAGTTTAAACCAACATTCTCTTTACAGGCAAGGTATAGAGCCACGTTTGAACCTAACATTCTCATTACAGGCAAGATATAGAGCCAAATTTTAACCAACATTCTCATTATAGGTAAGGTATAGAGCCAAGTTTGAACCAACATTCTCATTACAGGTAAGGTATAAAGACAAGTTTAAACTAACATTCTCATCACAGGCAAGGTATAGAGCGAAATAATCAAATATGAACCAATATTCTCATTACAGGCAAAGTATAGAGCGAAGTGTGGGCCAACATTTTCATTACAGGCAAGGTATAGAGCCAAGTTTGGGCACTCTTCCGACAGACGGGTCTAAATAGTTCTGCAGTGAATAAGTGATTAGGGTTAGGGTTAGGGTTAGTGTTAGTTATATAAAATTATTCACTGCAGAACTATTTAGACCCGTCTGTCAGAAGAGTGTTCAAGTTTGAACCAACGTTCTCATTACATGCAAGGTATAGAGCGAAATAATCAAATATTATCCAATATTCTCATTATATGCAAAGTATAGAGCGAAGTGTGGACCATCATTCTCATTACAGGCAAAGTGTTGAGATTATGGCAGAAACAGTCATGCTTGGCAATGATAGGCATCGACGAGGTTTGGACCAAACCTCTCATTACTGGCATTGCTAAGCAGTGATTGCCTAGGCTTCACACCATAGACTGATATACGTATGAGAGGCAATGGCAGTGATTGTGGAGGCTGCAGTCATAGACTGACATAAGTATGGGGACAAGTCAGTTATTATCTAGACTTCTCATCATAACCTGACATAGTTTTGTAGACAATGCAGTTGTAGACTGCATATCATAAACTGACATAATTTTGTGGTCAAGTCAGTTGTTATCTAGACCTCACATCATAAACTGACATAAATACGGGGCCATGTCGGCGATTATCTAGACATCACATCATAAACTGATATAAGTACGGGGCCATATCAGCGATTATCTAGACTTCACATCATAAGCTGACTTAATTTTGTGGACAAGTCAGTTGTTATCTAGACTTCACATCGTAAAGTGACATAATTTTGTGGACTAGTCAGTTGTTATCTAGACTTCACATCGTAAACTGACATCATTATGTAGACAAGTGAGCTGTTATCTAGGCTTCACATCATTAACTGACATAAATATGGGGCCATGGCAGCGATTATCTAGACTTCACATCGTAAACTGGCATAATTTTGTGGACTAGTCAGTTGTTATCTAGACTTCACATCGTAAACTGACATAATTATGTAGACAAGTCAGCTGTTATCTAGACTTCACATCGTAAACTGACATAATTTTGTGGACTAGTCAGTTGTTATCTAGACTTCACATCGTAAACTGACATAATTATGTAGACAAGTCAGCTGTTATCTAGGCTTCACATCATAAACTGACATAAATATGGGGCCATGTCAGCGATTATCTATACTTCACATCGTAAACTGACATAATTTTGTGGACTAGTCAGCTGTTATCTATACTTCACATCATAAACTGACATAAATATGGGGCCATGTCAGCGATTATCTAGACTTCACATCATAAACTGACATAAGTACGGGGACAGAGGAAATGTCAGACTTCTGCAGGGTTATAATCAAATTGGGCCGGGAATGCAGGGACTGGCCGGTGGACCGCGCTGACATGGAATACAATGGGCTCTGAAAAAGGAACTTGATGATATTGGCTCCGCAGATGACGCTGCACACGTAATCAGATGCAGGATAAGCTATTCACATTTGATAAGAATTTACACCAATTAATTCACAGAGGAAAGACAAAGATAATGAACGAACGACAGTCTTTATTTTCAAAGGGTTAAGAATTGGGCACGCAGGCCCGTCTGACATTCTGCCCTTCTTCTCTGTTTCCTCTCATACATTCTTTCATTCAACATCACTGAGATTAAACCAGGCAAATAACAACCCGCACTATCTTGACGAAACCCCATTTCAAGCGGCTTTGTCATACACCTGTTCGGGAAGCAATGTGGACAAAATAGATAGAGATACTAACATAAGAATAAAAAGGTAATAGGAGCTTTGATAACCTTGGTCAGTAGTCGAAGTCTCCTACCCACATGTTATCATGCATGTACACTTCTCTAACTGTGTCGTCTGCCTGAGCCATCCATGATTTTCCCCTGATCAATCTTTCGCCCAGAGCTTCATGCAGGGGTGTTCCGTGTCTGCCTCCGCTCGGAGATGTGACGTTTCCTGCAGCAACTTGAGCTTGTCTGCATTGGCCTATTCCCCCATGGTGAAAAGGGAGAGAAGAAGAAGGTAAGTTGCCTCTACACCACAAAGAAGAAGAGGAAAGACTTCACAACACCACACGTTGCATATACACGCTAGAGATGAAGAGGAAAGACAATTGTCACATGAATCTATGAGCAGATACATACAGTCAGCGCGTTGTCCAGCTGGTTGTCCTTCTGGTAAGCCAAACCAAGATTGTAAGAAGCCTCGCCTTCCAGTTTCTTATCTTGACCTAGAACAATAACGGAAACATAGAGTTGAGTTGAGCTGAGTTGAGTCAAGAACCGACATTACTGCACTCGGGGCATTCCCTTAAACGCTAAGTCCTCATCTTCACTAGCGAAGAGTTCCAATACTAATGGTACCCGTTGCAATCTGATTATGTGCCTTTGTTGTTTTACTCCTGAGTGACAAATGTCAACCAGATCCTCTGACCACTTCGTACTGCTGCATTCTCTCTAGACCACGATAGTCTTATCTCTTTTTCTGCATTATTCACGCGCTCCCAGAGTGCCTTCACCATATCTGTCTTATGTTGCATCAAATCACCCCTCAGTGATGCAGCACCAGCCAATCTGCCTTCCTGTTAATTTCCAACCACACCAGAGTGTTGGAGAAAAGAACCAGCGAATGCTCTCAATCCGCTACCTCTAAATCGATGCACGCCTTTCAGCACGAAGCATGTCAGTCTTCACTCTTCACCGCTGTCAGCGTACTTTGTGAATCAGTCACAACCACAACATGAGTATACAGTTTGTTGTGCTCCAACTAGTGGAAAGCTGCAGTAACCGCCTCCACCTCCATTCTCAGACTTGAGGTTGTGGTGTCATATACCAAGCTCTCCTTTACCAAACATCGGCCGTTGACTTTTGCTATGAATCCCCAAGCACCTTTTTGTTTGCTTCTTATCCAATTCCAATTCCAATTTTCGAAACAAAAGTTCCAAATTCGGTCTCGTTAAACCTGCTTCCTCAGCGTCGGTTATTGTTGAGATCCGTGATTTTTGTGGGTTAATTCACCCTGGTTCTTGTATTGTGCGCTCTTACGAGTTGGTCCTGGTCCGGACTGGTTATATGGGTTTTTGTGTCTGTGACGTCAGCTGGGGAGATGGTGGCGGCTGTCCTTTGTTCTCGTCTCTGGTGGTGTCTTTTGTTACTGAAGGCTCCTGGCTTGTTTGGCTTGGCTGGTTGCAGTCCTTATAAGGACTTTTTATTTTCTATTTTTACCTCCAGTTCTGTGTAATGCCTGTAGAAGCTTTTCTAAGTTATTTACCTCCTTGCGCTTTTTTTCCCTTTCGAGTTTAAGTTCTTGCTGTCTTTCGATTGCTTCCTCTGTGGTCAGCCATGGGACGATCTCTCCGTCATCTATATAGTACTCCATGCCGGTATTATAGTCATAGTGTATTTCATGGTATTCTGTCGGTTTTCCCCTGAGTTTCTTGGGTTTCTTCTGTTCTTTTGCTTCATGTCTCCTTATGTATTCCTCGTGCCCGAGTCCCTCTTGCCTTGCCCGTTTCTTTTCTGCTTCTATGCACTCCTCCAATTCCTCCAAGGTAGGTTCCTATCTAAGCCACTCCATGCCGTCATCAGTGTCCTCATCTTGTCTTTCTTCGGCTGTCTGGAGGAATGTTGGTTTCCCCTTGGGTGTTTCGGGCGTCGTGATTCGGATGCTGGTTTTATCTTGCGGTTCCGGCTCGTTTTCTTGTTGGGTTTCTTGCAGCTTCTCTGTGGTCTCTTGCTTGGCTTCGGTTGGTTTGTTTTGAATTAATTTCATTTCAGCTTTTAGCCGCTCTCTGTCTGTCTGTCTGTCTGTCTGTCTGTCTGTCTGTCTCTCTCTCTCTCTCTCTCTCTCTCTCTCTCTCTCTCTCTCTCTCTCTCTCTCTCTCTCTCTCTCTCTCTCCGCTTTTATGGTGCGTAGTATTTCTTCGTTTTCCTGCTTCAGCACGGTCAAATGTTCCACTTCTTGCTTGATGTTTTGCTAGATCTCATTTATTTCCGCCAGTAGTTTCTCGATGTCTTTGGTCGGAATCGCGTCAGTAGTGCCTTGACTTGTTTCTTCAACTCGTCTATTTGCTTTTGCAGTTGATCTCTTTCAGCTTGTGATACACCCGTGGCTGTCTCGCCCCTCCGCATTGCTTCCTTGAATGGTGTCTTTGTGGTAACTGCGATCTTTAAGGCGTCTCTATGTCTTTGGAGGTACGAACAGCCCAATTATCTTGCTCCATGTTTGCCCAGGCAGTTGGCGCACTTTCGTTTGTTGTTGGGTGCTCGGAAGTCCGTGTCCAGCCCTGCCAACGGACACTCTTTGAAGGCGTGGTGATCGGCGCAGTACTGGCAGATTTCCGTCTTACTGCGACACGCTGCTCTGCTGTGGCCGGCCCTCTGGCATCTGGAGCATTGATTGACTCTTGGGATGAATCTCTCTGGCTGTTGTATTTTCTTTTGATTGAATTGATACTGTGGTCGGTATTTTGCTGCCCTCCGTAGTCACCACTGCCAAGGTTGTAGGTATCTTGGACTAGGTGAGGAGCCGCTCCGCCTTCAAGAATCGGATTTGAAGATTCTCTTCTCGTAGCTGCTTCAGGACTTCTTTGTCTGATAGCTCTACTTGGATACGCTTGACAACCCACTTGCTTGTCGGTAAGTCGGTGTTTCCGACTCTGGTGTCTTTCTCCTCTCTCTGCTTCTCAGTAGGTTTGGCTCTTGTTTGTGGTGGGTTGTCGTCGTCACTCCTCGTGGTGGCTTCGTTAGAGTCTGCTTGAGATTCTTGTTGTTTGCTGCAGCTCGCAGGCAGGCTCTCCACGTTCGTCTTCTTGACTGTCTTGTCGGCTCCCACGCTGCACATCTTGGATACCGCGTGTCGTTTTGGTGTTCTTGACACGTGCCATTTCCCCACGTATCAGGCTTCTTGACTTGTTCAGGTGACTCGTCTTGAAAGCGCTCGCAAATGCGAATGACGACGTTGCTTCTTATCGCAGAGCCATCGGTATGGATAATCACATCGCCAGGACGAGAGTAGTCCTGAATGAACTGCTAAATTTCTACTTACGTAGCGCCGACACTCACGTCCCAGTGTGATTATAACCACACACAGTTTATATTATATTCCGAAACATAGAACAACCGCAACATGGAAATGACGACAAAACCATACCCAAAACAACAGCAATGGTAGCAAAAATAAAACAATTATTACAACATACATAGAACAACAACAATTATTACAACACACATAGAACAACAACAATTATTACAACACACATAGAACAACAACAAAAAACAACAATTATTACAGCACATAGTGAGACAGACAGACACGCAGACAGACAGACACAGACAGACAGACAGACAGACAGACAGACAGAGAACACACCAACAACTCAAGCCCACTTTTCTTCGACATCTCCAGGGCTTGTATCAACATCTGCAGCGAGGCCTCGTTGTCGCTGTCCTCCCCACAGCGGTCCAGCTCCAGGCCGATGATGGTGTAGATGTGCACCAGCTGGATGCACGAGTCGATGTAGAAACTCAGCCCGCCCTGCGTCTTCCACTCCTGTTGGTTCTGGGCCAACTTGTGGTAAGATTCGAAGTGCTTGGCGGCTTCTCTGTAATGGTCTGCGGGCAAATATTTCATAGATCATGACACGACCTGGCTTGTGTCTTAGAAGTGGACGTTAGGTGTAGCCCCGGACGAATGTAATTGCCGTATTTTCTGTCTCCGAGGCTGTCACCGATTGTGTCAGTGAGGCTGCCTGTGTGGCTGTATCTGAGACTGTCAGTGAGGTTGTCTGTGTGGCTGTCAGTGAGGCTGTCTGTGTGGCTGTATCTGAAACTGTCAGTGAGGTTTTCAGTGAGGCTGTCTGTGTGGCTGTCAGTGAGGCTGTCTGTGTGGCTGTATCTGAGACTGTCAGTGAGGTTGTCTGTGTGGCTGTATCTGAGACTGTCAGTGTGGCTGTCAAGGAGGCTGTCAGTGAGGCTGTCAGTGAGGCTGTCTGTGAGGCTGTCTGTGTGGCTATATCTGAGACTGTTAGTGAGGCTGTCAGTGAGGCTGTCAGTCAGGCTGTCAATCAGGCTGTCTGTATGGCTGTATCTGAGACTGTCAGTGAGGCTGTCTGTGTGGCTGTATCTGAGACTGTCAGTGAGGATGTCAGTGTGGCTGTCAGTCAGGCTGTCTGTATGTCTGTATCTGAGACTGTCAATGAAGCTGTCAGTGAGGCTGTCTGTCAGGCTGTCAGTGAGACTGTCAGTGAGGCTGTCAGTGAGGCTGTCTGTATGGCTGTACCTGAGACTGTCAGTGAGGCTGTCAGTGAGACTGTCAGTGAGGCTGTCAGTGAGGCTGCCAATGAGGTTGTCAGTAAGGCTGCCTGTATGGCTGTAAGTGAGGCTGCCAATGAGGCTGTCAGTGAGGCTGTCTGTATGGCTGTAAGTGAGGCTGACGCCGACGCTGTCTGTGTGGCTTTATCTGATATTGTCAGTGAGGATGTCTGTGTGGCTGTTTCTGAGACTGTCATTGAGGCTCTCGGTGAGGCTGTCTGTGTTTCTGTATCTGAGACTGTCAGTGAGGCTGTCAGTGTGAGGCTGTTAGTGAGGCTGTCTGTCAGGCTGTCAGTGAGACTGTCAGTGAGGCTGTCAGTGTGAGGCTGTTAGTGAGGCTGTCTGTCAGGCTGTCAGTGAGACTGTCAGTGAGGCTGTCAGTGAGGCTGTCTGTATGGCTGTATCTGAGACTGTCAGTGAGGCTGTCAGTGAGGCTGTTAGTGATGCTGTCAATGAGGCTGTCAGTAAGGCTGTCTGTATGGCTGTAAGTGAGACTGTCAGTAAGGCTGTCAGTGAGGCTGTCAGTGACGCTGTTTGTGTGTCTTTATCTGAGACCGTCAGTGAGGCTGTCTGTGTGGTTGTTTCTGAGACTGTCAGTGAGGCTCTCGGTGAGGCTGTCTGTGTGGCTGTATCTGAGACTGTTAGTGAGGCTGTTAGTGAGGCTTTATGTCAGGCTGTCAATGAGACTGTCAGTGGGGCTGTCAGTAAAGCTGTCAGTGAAGCCGCCTGTGTGGCTGTATCTGAGACTGTCAATGAGGCTGTCAGTGAGACTGTCAGTGAGGCTGTCGGTGAGGATGTCTTTGAGGCTGTCAGTGAGGCTTCTACGTGTGGCAAAGTTGATGGGGAAAAGGCAAAAGGAAGCAGCGCAATCAATACTCGGAGTGCTGTACCATATGACATGAACGGCACAAGGGCTCCGCCCTGATCCAGGATTCTGGTGATCGAGTGATGTGAAGAAGCATATCGCCATGGCACATGATGATGATGATGATGAGATCCTAGTATGACTCACCACACATCACTTCATGTATAGTCACTTTCACTGAGATACGCACCTCCTCCACACTGCCGTGGAATCTGTTGATACGAAATACCCGCATAATCCCAGCCAATCCATTTGTGTTGTTCTGAATCATGCCCAGCACCATACTGTTATGATATGATCAAGATGTTTGCAGAGCTATACATTGATGAGAAAACCCCGGAAAAAATGATTGCGTGAAATTGATAATAGTATCGATCAATACCAGCCTATCAAGAAAGATGTGCGCAGGGATGTGTAATGTCGGTCAATACCAGTCCATTAAGAGACGTGTGCGACAGGGGTGTGTAATGTAGGTCAATACCAGCCTATCAAGAGAGGTGTGCGACAGGGGTGTGTAATGTCGGTCAATATCAGCCCATCAAGAGAGGTGTGCGACAGGGGTGTGTAATGTCTCCAGATCTTGTCCCATATGAAGTGAGACTGCCTACTCTGCGGCGAAGGACTTACGAACGCAATTCGTAATCCCGTATACCGCGTTCGAAACACAACTGCCGGCAATTTGGCAGCAGATCGCTTTGCGTTGGTTTTCATACAAAGGTATAGGTGTCGGTCGTTCAGACAGAAATGGCAAACTACTGAACGTAACCTTGCCAAGACATCACAAACAGCTAAAATATGATGGGTTGACTGCGAGATCCTGTGAAGGCTATGCAACTAACTTTTTTTTAAATGAGAATATTTTGAGACATTTAGAGAAACCGCTCTCAGAAAACGTAACAACAATAGACAAAAGATATGCTGATAATACAGTACTGATTGCAGACAATCAACAACACCATTCAATCTCTAGGGAATATAAAAGATTTATTATACCGTGACATATGTGGTTATTTGGCTGTTTTCATCATAAAATTTATGAGACTTTTACTGGGAATAGAGAAAACAACCACCTGGGGTGTTGAGTTGATATGAGTCAAGAACCGACTTCCCATCATTTGAGACATTCCCTTTCGTGATCCGTCCTCATCTTCAACAGTCAGCAAAGAGTCCCAGTACTGATAGTACGAGCTGCAGTCTGGTTATGTGTCCAGCTGGCCTTTCCTTGCAGTACTGAGTGTCTTCCACTCCCTGTCGAACCATCATTACCTGTAGGCTAAGTTTTTTTCGTAGTATACATATGCTATCAAAGGACCATGACCATGCCAGCGTTATCATGCATCAAGCGGTGCAGCCCCAGCCATTCTGTCCGACTGGTCGTTTCCCACCACACCAGCCTGTCATGCATCCAACGGTACAGACCCTGGCAATCTGTCCGACTGGTCGTTTACCACCACACTAGCCTGTCATAGGAAAAGAGGGCACACTTCAATACACACACATCTTTGTACAAAAGAATCATGCATGTGAACTCACGGTTTTTCTGCAGACAGAGGCCTACGTTGCACAGCCCTTCTGCCAGCATCCTGGACTCGGCCTTCTCCTCCCTTCTGGCCACCTCCAGGCAGGTGTTGAAGAAGTGGTCGGCCAACCATTGGTCGTCTGGGTCTTTAGCGAAAGATTGTGCCAGTTCATACCTCGCCTTGTACTCTTCCACGATATTATCTGTGGTTTGAAGAGAAAGGGGAAACAAGTATTGGTGTTTTGGTACCTGAGGCGTTTAGAGAAAGGGGAAACAATTATAAATTATCGGTGTCTTCTTCCATCTTCCTTCTTCTTCTTCTTCTTCTTCTTCTTCTTCTTCTTCTTCTTCTTCTTCTTCTTCGTCTTCTTCTTCTTCTTCTTCTTCTTCTTCTTCTTCTTCTTCTTCTTCTTCTTCTTCTTCGTCTTCGTCTTCGTCTTCTTCTTCTTCTTCTTCTTCTTCTTCGTCTTCGTCTTCGTCTTCGTCTTCTTCTTCTTCTTCTTCTTCTTCTTCTTCTTCGTCTTCGTCTTCGTCTTCGTCTTCGTCTTCGTCTTCTTCTTCTTCTTCTTCTTCTTCTTCTTCTTCTTCTTCTTCTTCTTCTTCTTCTTCTTCTTCTTCTTCGTCTTCTTCTTCTTCTTCTTCTTCTTCTTCTTCTTCTTTCTTCTTCTTCTTCTTCTTCTTCTTCTTCTTCTTCTTCTTCTTCTTCTTCTCCTTCTCCTTCTCCTTCTCCTTCTCCTTCTCCTTCTCCTTCTTCTCTTCTCCTTCTCCTTCTCCTTCTCCTTCT